>CAAKHF010006129.1:7821-20751 GCA_901007745.1 Hippocampus kuda | reverse complement strand
GCTCTGCCATTGGCTATGACCAAGCATCTTCCTGGCATCCCATTGGCTAAGAGGGACCTCTACCGTACATGTCTATGTATGTAGACAGATAAATAGATAAAGTGTCCATGCAGTGTCCTCGTCATTCGCCCCTGGGGCCATGAGGCGCTCTGATCGTTTTGCGAGGTAGTTGTGGATCACCCAGAAAAAGTGTTCACCAGTCGGGCGATTGCTCACTATGCTGATGTTTGCCTTGGACATTTTCAAAGGAGTGTTAAAATCCGACAAAAGCAAACGTCCTTGGATGAGTTTTTTTACAAAACGCCAGGCAAAAACCACTTCTGAGAGAGAACATGAACTAAAGAGGACAAAAAAACGATGAGGACGCAGTTAAAAGTGACCATCATTTTTATTCTTTAATTAATTTTATTCATATTTAATCATATTTTATTCTTACATTATGCACAACTCTCATTCATTGTGCAATAATCTAATTAGAACATGTATTTGTAACATATTTTGATGCAGTTTTATGCTTTAGAAAACATTTATGTCTGAATTTTGGGTGGGTGGGGGGGGCTTGGAACAGATGAGGGCATTTACATGGAAAACGCGCGTCTACTTACAAAATTTTCTTGTTCAGAAATTTCTGCCAGAACCAATGAATTTCATAAGTCGAGGTACCACTATACTGCCAAAGATCCACATCAGTAAAAATGCCCAAATCCTGAGCGAAAGAGCAATCTGATATTCTGCATGCCGTCTAACTCTGTACTTTGAAGAAATGTTTAAACATGGTCAGACAAACATTCTTTCGGCATGCGTGGGCTCTGAGCCCAAGTCCTGTCGAGAATCTAATGGATTCCGCTCTGTACTTTACAAAGTGAAAATATATTCAAATGAAGGTGAAAAGTGCATCCGCTGGGGCTGATAATATTTCCACTCGAGTGAGACTTTGCAGCTATCCCCCAGATGAATAAATGAATACATTTGTTCGCTTGACTCTTCAGTCCCACTTTGGGAGTCTCAGCGAGAACTGCTTAATGGTATTTACAAAGTTTATGCGTGTTGCTGTTCTTGTTGTTGTTGTTGTTTTTTTTTTTAACTTTTGCTGTCTTGCTGGACCTCAGACTATGCTCTGCTGGCGTCAACGTCAAGAATATTTCCACCAGGAGTAGTGAGTTTTTATAATTTAGCCTTTTTATATAACCTTGGTCACTTCCCATTCACAAATTATTGTCATTTTATGTGGAATATGCCCACATTGCACATATTTATTGCCGCAAAGAGCCGTGGCGATTGAATCGGTTGGTGACACACTGGACGTGGCCTTCAGCTGTCCCCATACACACCGGCGACGTTTGGCCTCTGTTACGCCTTTTACTGAAACTGCGTCTGTTCCTTTAGCAGTTATTCATGGCATGTGATAACACTGCCTCCACCGCATTTGACATTTGATGTGGTATTCTTTGGATCCGGAGCCGTTCTTCCCATCCTGCATACTTTTCTCTTGGTGTCATTGTGATACAAGATGACCTCAGTTAGATCTGTCCAAACAATCTGAGTCCACAACATCGGAAGCTTTTCTGTTTTCTGACACTTTAACCGGGTTGTCCCATTCCTCAATGATATTAGTGGCTCGCGCCATGTTTTGACTGGGGGTTTCAAATTTATTTTTGTCGCGGGCCATTTTGGAGTTACATCTTCCCTCGGAGGGCCGCTCTGAAAGTGAAACCACCCAAATGTTTAATTGTGTTAAATACAAGTGTTGTGTTGTGTACAAGTATTATTACTTGTACACAAGAAATTAATGGATTGCTTGTTTTGAAATCAAGTCCAGTCACCTGTTTGTTCATTTACAGGGTAGGAAAATTATTGCAAAATCTCTAAGGTATTTATTACATATGACAAGTTGACATTTCGTTCTAGATTTTAGCAAGATTCATGCAAGTTTACACATGCAATTTTTTTTCTCAGGCCACACAAAATAACATACCGGGCCGCATCTGGCCCCTGAGCCTTGAGTTTTTCGAGCCTCTCCATTTTCATTTGTGAAGGTGTCTATTATTGACAGATTTCTAGATGACGACAACATGAAAGATTTATTTTCTCAGGACTATTCCTCTTGACATGAGCATTTTTTTGTTTTGTTTTATGTTTTATTCAATAAATAAAATATTCTGTCATCATTCACTTCACTGGTCTTATTATAACTTACTGAAAAGCAGCCATTTACCATTTAATGGAAAATAAATTGTTCAATGTTAAAGTCAGTGGTCTAAGCCGATAAAGCAACCAGGTTGTATTTACAAAAAGTGCCAAATACTTTTGAGCCCCTGAAAATTTGTGCTTACCCATAAAATGGCTGTAATTACTTAATAGTCATTGTATATTCTTCTTAAATCGCAGACTGGACCTTTATTCTGACACAAACACTTGTGGGTCCACATGGTGCATGATGACATCGCTTTAGTCTTTTATGTAGCTTTAATTGACTTTAAGGCACAACATCCGAACTGAAAGCCCTCCTGTGAGGTGTCTTGATGACTTGGTCTCGCACGCACGCACGCACACACAGACGCACGCACGCACGGACGGTATAATGGGGTAAACTGTGCCACTCATCCAGCATAAACGCAGTCAAGAGTGGAGTGTAGCTGAGCAAACTGCTCCAGTTGGCGAGAGCAAGCAGAGGGGAATGTGAGTGAGATGCAGCAAAGATGATGGACTATTCATGCCAGTGTACCGTTGGTGACAGGCTGCCACGGTGACTATGCATTAGCCCTGAACGAAAAACGATGGGAACGATGGGAACCAGTGACAAACAAACGTATTCACAAGATATGTGAATATATGGATGAATGAACGATTTCAATAACTGTGAAATAAGAGTTTGCTTATTACGTTTGGGGTTGTGTGAGGAAGTTCATATCAAGCACACGGAGAAATTTCAAACTGCACGCAAGAAGCTCTGAGCTGAGATTCAAACTTGGAACCTCAGAACTTTGAGGCAGATGTGCTACCCAAATTGTACCACTTTGCTGCCCTTTTTTGACAAACGTGTTTGCAGCACGAGGCGCTTGGCCGACAGGAGTGACAGTCCCGGCTGGTTGACTGATTAGCGCATCAGCCTCACAGTGCAGAGGTGCAGGGTTTGATTCCGGCTCCGGCCTTCCTGTGTGGAATTTACATGTTCTCCCCGTGCCTGTGTGGGTTTTCTCCGGCTACTCCGGTTTCCTCCCACATTCCAAAAACACGCGTGGCAGGTTAATGGAACACTCCAAATTCTCCCTAGGTGTGAGTGTGGATGGTTGTTCGTCTCTGTGTGCCCTGCGATTGGCTGGCAACCGGTTCAGGGTGCCTCCTGCCTACTGCCCGAAGATGGCTGGGATAGGCTCCAGCACCCCCCGCAAACCTTGTGAGGATAAGCGGATGGGAAAATGGATGGATGGATGGATGGATGGATGCTCACTGGGTTATACTGATGACTTCCAGCAGACTCTTTGCTCCTCAATAGTTGACTGTACCTGTTGGCACAATCATCTAAATGTGGAAATGATCTTGCCGTGTGTGTGTGTGTGTGTGTGTGTGTGTGTGTGTGTGTGTGTGTGTGTGTGTGTGTGTGTGTGTGTGTGTGTGTGTGTGTGTGTGCGCGCGACAGCACTGTTGTCTCGGATCATCACCTCGGCAGATTGGAGCAGCAGCTGATGGTGGTTATCAAATCCCCGCTGGTTCTCCGTCAGTCTCTTCTTTCCATTCTTGTCGTGCCAGCGTCTCAGGCGGCCCTCCCTGCTAAAAGCGAGGCAAAATCAAATCACTTCCCACAGCCACGTGATTAGGGCTTGCGGAATTGTGAATCATTAATAGCGGCGGTGTAAAAGGTGCAGCGCAAGAGGCAAAATGAACATTTTGGAAGTCGGCGTGTGCCTCAGCCAATTCGTTTCATCCTGCATTGCGGCGTGGCTTCCTTGAAAAAGTGACGATACTATCGAAGTGACGACGGCAAGGACAATGTTTGATTCAAATTTTGTGTTTCATTTACTTCGCTGCTTCAGCGTTTTCCGAAAAGAACATTTTATGGTTCAATCAAAAAGAAGTTTTGGGGATTCATGCCAGGGCAACTTATCCTACAAACAAAAACGTATATTCGGTTTTTGGGGGATGGAGCAGATAAACTTAATTTTGACCGTCTCTAAACTTTTAATTTTGCGTGTCCAGCTGTTCAGTGTTTCAGTACTTTTTTTTTTTTTTCCACGACTTACTGTTCTCTTTCAAGGACCTGAATTCACAACAGGCATTTGATCCATGAATCGACAAAGACATTTGCCGGTTCATTTAGCCTCAGTATTTAAACAGCCCTCGACTGTACATCAGGCAGTTCCCATTTAAGACCAAGATGACATCTCATGATTCAAATAGTGTTCAAGCAGGATCTTTTAAGAAGGAAGTGGACGCTGATCTTAACCCTTGTGCGCCAAAACATCCCATAAAAGGACTGTTGACGTACAAACTAAAATTATGTCATGATCTATTAACATGTTGAAGGCGCTAACTTGTCCATATTGAATAGTCCGAATTCAATGCTTTTGTTTTTTACTTCTATGCAGATGATAGTTACTTATACCCATAGCACAATACTGCTTTTTATTGCTTTGATGTCCATAGAGGGCACCAACCTCAATAAGTAAATTGAAACTATATATGTATGGATAGGTCTGACGCCACTGAACATTTTGAGTGGTCGCAAGAAAAAAAAGGATTTAGAAATGACTTTGATATTACACTTTAAAGCCACCGTTCCATTATTGGTGCCTTTTTCCTATGTGTCGTTAAAAAAAAATCAACGCACAAGGGTTAAAGTGTCATCAGCAGGTTGCAACAGAGATACAAAGAGACTGGAAGAAGTACAGAAAGGGATCAAAGTGGACATTCGCAGAGAAGAAAAATAAGGAACGTTGAATGCATTTTTGCAAAACATCCCGAATCACTGAACACTAGTTGGACAAATGCATTCATGTTGAGTTTGTGTGAGTGTATTTTGAGTCAACACCAAATCCTTTCTGTTGTCACCCTCCTAAAATAATGCCCGAAGTCATTCGTTCAGAAAATACAGAAAACCAAATCAAATTTTGATGAGGTTATATTTATTCATGAATGATCTTTTTCAGGATGTTTAGGAGAGATGGCCAGCATCCTGAGGAGATGTTCGAGGCAAAAAAAAAAAAAAAAAAGCCCATCCCAGCCGTCTTCGGGCAGTAGGCGGGAGACAACCTGAACCGGTTGCCAGCCAATCGCAGGGCATACAGAGACGAACAACCATGCACGCTCACACCCACACCTAGGGACAATTTGGAGTTTTAAATCAGCCTGCCATGCATGTTTTTGGAATGTGGGAGGAAAGCGGAGTACCCGGAGAAAACCCACGTAGGCACGTGGAGAACATGCAAACTCCACACAGGGAGGCCGTAGCCGGGATCGAACCCACGACCTCTGCACTGTGAGGTCGACGCGCTAACCAGTCCCATACTGGACACTTTACAACAAGCAATCTGCTCTTGAACCAAAATTTTCTTCAGCACAATCTCGAAAAGTGATTGTTTTTGGCCCCAGAATGAAAGGTCCCAGATCAGTGCTCACTATCACTCTGTGTCATGACTTTATTCTGATTTTTACAGTGTCTTTAATATTTTGTGTCTCTTTCTGTTGTTTCATGTCAAGCACTTTGAATTGTCTTTCACACGAATTGAGCTGTACAAAAAACTTCCTTGCCTTTAACATTGATAAAAAACCGGTCATGTCTCTCTCTTTTTTTAATCCGGTTTCCACGGTGTCTCTTAGATTTTCTTCCTCATCAGGCCATTTGAGCAAAGTCTTTTAAGATTAGGTTTCCCCCATATAAGCTATTGTGGGAGGAAAATGTCTTGTGTAGCGTTTCATCCTTGAAACAGGAAATTCTCCCGAGGGCTTGAAGAGAGCACCGGGTCACTGTGACTTTTGGGTCAGCGGAAACGTGTCGGCGCAGCGGGTGTGTCATTATTCCGTGGTCCAACGCTTCCAGTTTGGTGCCAGCAGCAGCTCGAAGTCTGTGCGGTCCCTGAAATGTATTGAGTCAAACCTTTGCGGTACACACGATGTTCAGTCCTGCCCCTTGGGCTGGGATGAGCTACTCATGTTCTCAACTTTGGTCGCATTTTAATCCGCCCTCGCTTGGCTTTGACACAACTTGAAGATCCTTCTTTCATCCGTCCCAAGTCTGCAGGCGCTGACTTTCAACTGCTGGGTTGCCACAATTGACATGTTTGCGTTGTGATTTCCCTCCTGGTGCGGCTCGTTTGCTGACCTGATGCCGGACGTGAGCGGTCCCAAGTCACATGCATTATTTACGTCGCTAATGGTCACGAGGCGGATGATGAGAGGCCATTATCCCGCTGGGCAGAGCGCTGTTCTTTTCTTTCCCTTTCCTCTTCAATCATATATATATATACAGTATATATATATATATATATATATATATATATATATATATATATATATATATATATATATATATATATATATATATATATATATATATATATATATATATATATATATACACACACACACACAGTATATTTATGTATATGTATGATTGTATGTGTATGTATATATATATATATATATATATATATATATATCTGTAAATGTAAGTACTGTATATATAAGTACTGTATATATAGAGGAGGCCGGACCATGGGAAAAACAGGTTTTATTCTACAGGGATATGACAAATCGAGACAGATATCCTCTCCTCACTTTTGAGTAATGTGTTTGTCTCATTGAGTCAGTGTTGAACGTAAGCTTTATGTGGCGTCAAATTTCAAACACGGCAACTTCATCAGAATGAAGTCCTAGACCAAGGGTGGCCAACCCGCGGCTCGCGAGCCGCATGCGGCTCTTTGGCCGGTTCAATGCGGCTCCCGAGATCTCACACGACAAGCGTCGAAAACGCCTCGGCAGTGGCGATGCCATTCAAACAAGGTGCTAACTACGTAGAACGTACTATGTCAGCCTATCATCAATCCCGTTACTTGATTGACATAGAGGGCAACCAATCAGATGACTGCATCCCCGCTCATGCGCAAACAACAGCGCTAAGTGCAAAGCTAGTCAGCGAATTACCTCTGATTTTAAGGCGGGGGTGCCCAATACGTCAATCAGAATCGACCGGGAGCCAGCGAACTGGTCCCAAGTCGACCGCAAGGGGTGGGAGGAGGAAATGGGTGGGGAAAAAAAAGATTTGTTTGTTTGTATCTTTAGCTTTCATTCATTTTCGGCCCGTTCCGACTGTTGCTCATCGTGGTGTACGTGCATATGTGCGCGAGTGCACTGGTGGACACCTGCGTGAGTGCATGCGTGCGAGAGCGCGTGTGTGTGTGTGTGTGTGCGTGTGTGTGTGTGTGTGTGTATGCTTGCATGTGCGCGATCGGGTTGTTCATGAGAAGTTGGTCGCTTCAAAAGTCGATCTTCGGCCAAAAAAGTGTGTGTGTGTGTGTGTGTGTGTGTGTGTGTGTGTGTGTGTGTGTGTGTGTGTGTGTGTGTGTGTGTGTGTGTGTGTGTGTGTGAGCCAAAAAAATTGTCTCTTCGTCTCTGACTGGTTGGCCACCCTTGTCCTAGACATTTGTCGTCCTAAACATTCGGTTCGACTGCTGCCGAATACTATAACTGGTCTACTCACAAAGCTAATGTTACATTTTTAATCATTCGTTATTGTTATTCACATACTCGTTTGCAGCGGTGTAGTCAGTGTGACAATCGTTTTGTGAAGCATATTGTTGAATTATCTCTGACACTATCAACGACTATTGAGAATGTGTCTTTGTAAAAGCTCATCATTTACCACGCTAGCCACCGTCCAATTCATATAAATCACAATCACTGATTCATTATTTGCTAAATGATCTCAATGAAGGTGGCTGGTCTTCACTTTTCAGTTTTTGAAAATTACACTTCAAAAAATGTTTTTGGTGGAGATGCTGTGCTGTAATTAGATTACAGGCTCCCCTCGCACATTATTTGGTGTTTGTAGTGAATTGTACATTTACAAAGAAGTTGCCTCTGGGGATTATAGCACAGTCGTGATTTGTAGATTGGCTTGAAGGTCGTGATTTTCTTCCGAGTAGCGAGAGCACAGATGGTACCGTGTATTATGTCATATTGGAGCTTAAAATGTGGAACATAGTCATGCATTGGAGGATGTACCTGCCCTGAACACAATGCTGAACATGACTGAGAAGATTACGCTCTTTTGTACGTGTGCACAATCATTTCTGTCGAGCAGAGGTCTGTTGTGCAAGTTGCAATCGTAGAAACTCCGCTCAGGCCCTGCCGTGTCGCGTTTCTCGTGCTTGTGTGGGTTTTCACTGGGAATACTTTAAATTTGCGATGTCCTGCTCTCCAACACTATTCTAAAATGTCCATTGGTGTGAACACGATTGGTTGTGTGTTTCCATGTGTCTTGCCGCTGACTGACCATACTGGCCATGAGCTGGGATAGGCTCATCTACAACGCTAATGTGCAGCACTTTGTATGCAGCGATGGCTGTTTGAAAGTGCTCTATAAATACAGTTGAGTTGAGTTGAGGACCAGCGGGATTTACTTTGGAGTCAGCCAGTCCTCCATTAAGTGTCTCCAGTTGGTCCAGAATGCTGCCGCTCGCCTCTTGGCTGGTAGCCGTACAAAAGAGAGCACATCACTCCTACTCTGGCATCCCGTCTCTGGCTCCTGATACATTTGAGAGTTCTTTTTAAGATCTTATTATTTGTTTTCAAATCTTGAAATGGCCTCGCTCCACCTGACCTCTCTAAACACCTGCCCGGTGCCTCAGGTCTGCAGACCAGACATTATTCGAGGTACCAAGGACTAAGCGCAGGCTCAGAGGGGATCGAGCCTTTTCCGTTGCTGGTCCCTCTCTGGAATGACCTCCCACTGAACATTCGGCAAGCCCCCTCGCTGCCCATCTTTAAAACTGGTCTCAAACCTCATTTGTATTCTTTGGATTTTGACTCAGCATGACTTAGACTTGATTTTAGTTTCACTGTTTTTATGCTTTCTACTGTCTTCGTTATTCATTTATTGTTTTATTGTTTATTGTTGTCCATATGAGATTTGCTCAATGTGCAGCACTTTGTACACGGCGGTGGTTGTTTTAAAGTGCTCTAAAATACAGTTGAGTTGAGGGATAAAAAAATAGATGA
This sequence comes from Hippocampus kuda, assembly GCA_901007745.1. Lineage (NCBI taxonomy): Eukaryota > Metazoa > Chordata > Actinopteri > Syngnathiformes > Syngnathidae > Hippocampus > Hippocampus kuda. The sequence goes on along the minus strand of CAAKHF010006129.1, from coordinate 11,535 downwards.
ATGGGACTACTGTGCGCTTGACAAGGTGTTCACATTTTTCGATATTTACTTTCCAACTTACTCAACATCATCATCAAGTATTTTTGGCGACTGTTTCATCTCCCCGAGCTTGTGCAACGGTAAGCTCTTGCAAACGGATGATGCTGCAAGATAGATTTGGTTCAGGAACTTCAGACATTCTTTTTTTGTCGATAGAAGCTTGGAAACATTCTGGCAGCAAAGAGCCTTTAATTTAGGATTCTCTTGCAAAGTGTGTGGAGGCAGGTGCTTGGAGAATGCCAAATATACTCTCCTCGCCACCTTTGTTGGATCGTCAAAAGGTCTGGTGGAGCACTTCACAATTATTCTCCAGCTTCTGGGGCCCCTATTGAGTTCAGTTTAAAGACGAGAACGGATATCGCCGTGTCATCCAATAAAGGTGCAGTCAAGAAATAGGCCGGAGTAAATCACAAATACAGACATCAAGTTTACGCCGGAACGGGCCAGCTCTTATCTGCCAAATCAAGCATGGAGCAAGAAAGGCAAATGAAAAGAACGGCATGAAACCAACCGCATGACCGTCTAGACAGATTTTTTTTTTCTAATTGGATTGTTTATTAATGCAGAGGGCCTGTAGGCCAGCTGAGTCATCCTCTTGGGACTTACTGTCCTGTCAATGACGGTCAAATCGATGCTTCAGACTAGGACAGCAGCTGGCTGTTGTCCCCCACCACGGGAGATGCCATCTACCCCCACCCCCCAAAAAAGAATAAATGATGGCACCTATTAGGAGTACAAACAAAAGAGGAAGGTCATGTGTCGATATTAACTGTCACTTAGCAATGGATGATGATGTCGCTCTTCTTTTGTCATTGTTATTAGTACTTACATGATTTTTTTTTTTTAAAAATCCTTTCACCATATTTTCATTCCCACCCCCAAATCTGCAGAGGAGAGCTTTTTGGTTTTGTGTCCTTTATATTTGGTAAAAACTCAATTTTTCCTTTGACAGGAAATATAATTTACCAGTAATGTTGTTTCGTATGATACCAAAAATTTGGGATACATGCTAACTATTGTTCGGATAACTATCGGATGAATATTTTATCGTGATGCTAGATCGTACGTTTTCAGGCAGTGGTTGCAAATGTGCTCTTTTATGGATATTTTCTCACCGTGGTGGAAGTCGTCAGTCTATATATCATCACTGACTTCTGATATTGTAATTCAACTTGTACTCTTGATGAAATAATATTCTCTACTCACTGTTGTTAAATTGCTCAAAATGAGAAGCGGGCTGCAAGAAAACAATCAACTACTTTTTCTTATAAAAATACTAAAAAAAATAGCTCAAGGTTTGGGATGACTAATTTTTGGTGCATTTTTAAAAAAATTCTTGTGATTCACTGTTGCCTTGCAAGTGTGATATTCAACCGAAGCGAACCGAACCTTGAAACTTAAGTTTGGTGCTTCGGATGTGTAACTTACCTAACGCAGCAGTTACAAAAAATACTTTGAGGCTGTTACATAGTTGCCTTCTTACAGGTTTGCAGTTTCTCCCGGAGAAAACTATTTGTGTAAAACCGCTTTCACTCTAGATGCTGTCACTTGGATGACTTTTTATTTTGTTGCTGATGATGATCGCAAAAGCGTCAGCGTATTTTATCTCATTGGCAATCGGCTACCTCACGGAAATGCAGCCAACGTCACAACAAGTCCATTCCAATGAAAAAAAAAAAAGAAAAAAAAAGAGACCGATAACGTTGTATGACCTACTAAACACATTTGTAGAATTGGTCTCGTATCCACCCATGCGAATGACCCTGGATTATCTGCCCACTTTTAAACATACAAAGACGGACTTGAGAGAGCAAGAGTGTTTCTTTTGTGACAGTCAGCTATAATTCAGTGTCTCTGTTGAATTTTCCCGAAGCAATTTCTTGCTCGATAACACATTGAGATATGAAATACAAAATCCAGAGTTACGTAAGAAATGACTCTTTGAGAAGATTTAAAAAAAAATCAATGCACAAGGGGAGGGTGACCATTTACTCTTATTAATCTTGTTATGCATATTTCTCCTGTTGGATAGGACACACACGCTATACATAATGAGGCCAAAGATTCGCGGCGAACCACCATGACGACGTACGAACCAGCATGACGGCGGGCATACTTAATGTTACTGCTGAAGGTGAAAACGCAAAACCCATTTCACGAGTCAAGGAAATTCACACATTGTAACTTAATAGAGCATTGCTGTAGATTGTTGCTGCTTTTAATCATCTATGCGAAAATAAAAACAGGCGTGGGGGGGAAGCGGGGAACCAATGTACAGTGAGACCTGCCTTTTTCACGGAACGCGATTGAACCAATCCTCATCTTCTTTTTTTTTTTTTAACCTGTTCCTGGTTGTGCTTTTCAGTCATACCACAAAATGGCGTCAAAGGCACGGCTGACAGCAATGTCGTAATTTTCTCGAGGACATATATTGAATTGATGCATCCGGAAAGAGAAACGAAGATCTTTGTATGTTGCGGAGGAGCTAAGTTTAGCTGCATTGTTAGCGAACGCTATGAAGTTTTCATATGTATGTTTTTCCTCTGCTTAGTAGCTATGAAAAAGCTCAAGCATCCATAAGCCATTTACTCTTTTAACAGTAATGTCGTATAATTTGGTTGCATTTTCGTTGTTTTAACTTGATAGGGAATTAACTCTTTCACGAACCCTGTAACCTTAGAACATAATAAGCTGTCCACTGTAGTAACCGCTGTCCCTTAAGAGGTTTTTAAAAAATGGGTGGTGTCCTTTGCTCCCGGTTTGTCGTTATTGGCGGCAGAGCTCATTTTTTTCCTTTTTCTTTTGGCTTCTTCGCAAATGGCGGGGCTTTACTGTGGTTGCATATTGTCAGGCTTCCACAACAACACGGAGACAAGTTGGCTGCAGAATGTGTCGTGCTTTTATTGTTTGTTTGTTTTTTTTTTTAAAGCACAGCATTGGCTGAACAGGATGAGATGGATTCGATTTTTCCAAATCAGTCAGCCCTCATTGGAATGCTCACACATGTGCATGTCGGTTTCCCCGCAGGTACTCTTGAGTTTACTACCAAGAAAACAAAACAACCAAACAAACAAACATTCATCTGAGCTTTATTTCCACCCCGTTCCCCATCAGGATATGGGCCACATTCTCTTCGGGGAACATACAACAACTCACTGTATATTTGACAGTTAAACAGCATGTGGCTGTTGGCCACAGCAAGGAGACACATTTTATTTTCACTGCTGCTGCAAAGAATTGTCCCAAGGTGTGAGTGTGAGAGTGGATGGTTGTTCGTCTCTGTGTGCCCTATGATTGGCTGGCAACCGGTTCAGGGTGTCCTCCGCCTACTGCCCGAAGACAGCTGGGATAGGCTCCGGCACCCCCCCCCCGCGACCCTTGTGAGGATAAAGCAGATCGGAATTGTCTTTCTGTGCACTGTGACTGACTAGCCACCAGTCCAGTGTGTAGCCCACCTTTCACCCAATGTCAGCCGGGATAGAATCCAGCTAGGACGTGACCCTCAAAAAGATAAGCGGCTAAAAATGGACGGGTGAATCAATGAGTACCTTTTAATGGCTAGCAACTTCCCATCACCATTAAAAAGCGGCCTACCAATATTCCACAGGCCACAATCAATACCTTGATTAACTCTATGCACGGTATTACTTTTTTTCCGACTGCCACTTCTCAGAC
>CAAKHF010006127.1:0-20450 GCA_901007745.1 Hippocampus kuda | reverse complement strand
CGGTATCTCTCCGTCTTGCAACGTGGGTGTAACAGTCTCTGACTGAAGGAGCTACCGAGTGCTGTCAGGGCGGGCTGGAGGGGGTGGGAGGGACTGTCCAACATAGCTTTTAGCTTAGCTAGCATCCTGCTGTTGCCCACCTCCTCCAGCTCTCCATGCAAAGCAAACAGAGAGGGGCTGGGGCCCGGAATCGAACCCTGCACCTCTACACTGTGAGGCGGATGTGTGAACCAGTCTACCATCATGCCGCCTGTTATTTTCTTCTCATTATCTTTTCTGTTACTGTCTTTTATGTGGCTTTCTTTAATGTTGAAATTGTTGCTGTCTTGATGTCCATTGTCATTTCTATTGTTTTTTTTTTTTAATTAACTGGCTGTCGTTGCTGTTTTTGTTCTTTTTTTTTTTTGCCAGTCTTTGTTGCCTTCATCACTTTTGTTGCCTTCATCATTTTCTTTTTCATCAAAAGTGTTGTTGAGATGTTTTTGGTTGTTCTGGTTGTTTTTGGCATTGTCATTGTCGTTTCCTTTTGTTGTTGTTTTCGTCATCTTTGTCAGTCGGTGTCTGCTTTCCTCCGTCATAAAATGGTAACAACATTAATAGAAATATTATAATAAGCGGGGCGGCCCGGTGGGCCAGTGGTTAGCGCGTCGACCTCACAGTGCAGAGGTACCGGGATTGATGATTAAACACTCTAAATTTTCCCTCGGTGTGAGTGTGAGCGTGTATGGTTGTTCGTCTCTGTGTGCCCTGCGATTGGCTGGCAACCAGTTCAGGGTGTCCCCCGCGTACTGCCCGAAGACAACTGAGATTGGCTCCAGCACCCCCGCATCCTTTGTGAGGATGAGTGGATCGGAAAATGGATGGATGGATGGATAATAATAAGCAGTTGTGCCCCCTTAAAGTCAAGCAGCTTTTTGTATCGTTTGGACGTCAAAACAAACCATCAGCACGTTAAGAATTACACTGGAGACTTCCTGTTAGCATCATGAGCACCTCTGTGGCTATATCTTGTTTAAAATCAAAAGAAGTCTTACACTCTTTTTTTTTTTTTTTTTTTTTTTGCTTTTTGGGGAGCTTTTGTGACCCTGGACGACAACGCGTGCAAGTGTTGTTCTGTCACTTCCCCCGAGATAGATGCGTTTATGCGCAGGTGGCTGCTGCCCTCTGGTGGTTAGATCTGCAACAACACAACAGGAGACTCGTACATGATTTTATGCTGTTCTCTTGTTATTGTTGTCCTCTGTTGTCGTGACATCAATCGTTTTTGTTTTAAAACAAATAAAAAATTCAACAAGAGAATAAGCTCAAAATGCACTTTAGTTGCTGTTATTGTTGCTGTCCCACTTAGCCATTGTTTCCTTTGGCATCATTGTTAGCTTTGTTGCCTTTCTCTGTCTGAAGTGCAATGTTTGTTGTTTCGTTGTCATTCTTGTTCTAGTTCGTGTTGTCTACTGTATATGTGGCTGTCCGTCTTTCTTGATCCTTTTATTGTTGCCTCCTTGTTGCCATCTTTTGAGTGTCTTTGTTGATGTGCTTCTCTCAATGCTTTTTTGCTGAGTTGCTATTGGCAGTGTTGTTTTGTAGCAGATGGAGGTTTTGTTTTGTTTTTTTCTTTGGCATTATTATTTTCGTGGTTCTCTTTTACTGTCTTTTTTCCTTTGGTATCATTTCTTTTAATTTTCATCTTTTATGATCTTTCTTTCCATGCTGTTGTTGTTGCTCATTGTCTTATATTGTCTAGTTGCTGGCAATTTTGTTGTTCGCTTTTTTTCGTCAGTGTCTTTATTTTCATGGTTGTTTCCATCGGTTGTCATTGTTAATTGTTACTTTTGTGGATGTTGTTGCTGTCTTTATTGTTGTCATTTTTGGTCTGGTTATCATTGTTGTCATTGTCATCTTTTTCTCAAGAGTCATCGCTTTTATTGCTGTTTTTCTTTGCTAGCTGGATATATGAAGCGAGCTCTCACCGAGTTCACCTTGAGATGTTGTGTACTTTTTAAATCAAGTGATGGCCTTTCTATTGTGTTGCTGCAACTTTGCTGTACTTTTGCCCTTATATGCAAACATTCCTCGCTGGTTTCTGGGCTTTAAGTTGGTTTATTTGCAATGTTTCATCAGCGCAAGATGACGGCAACAAAATTAAACACCTGTTGTTGTCCTACTTTTATTGTTTGGCTAATATTTCCTCGGCTTTTATGCGTATGCCACTCCGCAGGGAGCGAGCCGGCGCACTCTGAACTTCAATAGCGAACTGCTTTTAATCAGATTTTTATTACATTTCTCCTCGCATTCCGAGTCGCGGGTGACACATTTAATAGCGAAGCGCATTAGCCGCGCGCGCACGTATACGCCGCCAGGGAAGCAAAGTGTTTGTTTTGATCTTTTTTGCAAACTCGCTCTGCCTCTTTGTTTCATTCGCCTGAGCTTTAAATCTTTCTTTGGCTTTCACACAAACAACTAAGTGGAAGATGAGGCCAGCCGAGTCAGCATTCGTTGAAAAGCGGGCTGATGTATGACGGCCGAGTCGGCGAGAGTTTAACGCGGGAACCTTTTCACCTCATCATCAAGACAAATGTGCGACGGACGCTATTCAACATGGCAGATGGGAGCGTGGGAGAGAGGATTTGCCCACTTTAAAAGCCTTTACACTATATTATATTTCACTTAGGTTACCATGACAACAAAGCTCAGGAAGTATAAGTAACATAATCCACATCACAGCCTTCAACGTGACTACATATTTCCATCGGACGGCTGCATTTTGTATGTCTTTCTGTGACACTTCCAGTCACTCTATCATTGCGATAGTGTGTGCGAAGTGAGGTGGCCAATTCCGCCGTTTGAAGCCCACATTTTGTTGTTTTCACTGCTGTTGCTCTTTGTGTTTTTTTTCTTGTTGTTCTTATTGTGTGCGTGTGTGTGCGTGTTGTTTTCTTTTTTTTTTTGTATTGTGTTGTCATTGTAACTGGTTGTTGTTGTTGCTTTTGGTTTTGGTGTTGTTGTAATGTTCGTAGTTGTTTTTGTCACTGTTGCCCGTTTTGTAATCTTTTCAATGTTTTTGTTGTGTCCTGTTTGGTGTTTTCTTTGGTTGTCATTGTGGTTGTTTTGTGTGGATGTCCCAATCACGATCCGATTTTTCACAAATTAATGGACGTGAAAGTAGACGGATGCCATTTTTGTTGTCTCGATGGTACCAATTTTGTGTTTGTTGTTTATGTTGTCACTGTGGGTGTTTGACTTTGTTGTCATTATGGTTGTGCTTGTTTATGTCGTTTCTCATTTTGTTGTCGTCAGTGTCGCTTTTGTCATCGCCAGTTTTGGCTTTATTGCCGCTCCTTTTTCATTACCACTGTCATCCTTGTAACTCAAAGTTGCCGAGCTCATAGAATTTCGAAGACAAAAGGACTTTCCATGTCCGTAGGTGTAACTGTGACTAATGGCCAGTAGAGGGGGCCAGTGCACCTAGCAAACCTGCTATTTCACATTGACGCAAAAACAAACAGACGTCAGGGTTTGAACGTGAGCTTCACTTTATTTGGAAAGAAAGGTACAACATGTGTAATAAGGAGCCAAAATTATGTACAGAGTGCTTTTTCTCCCATAGTTTGTCACACTTTCAAGTCTGCTCATGCAATGTGGTCAACATGTGTTCTCAGCAGGTGAACATCAGACATGCTGCCCCCACATCCATCGACCCCCATATCCGTACACCCCCACATCCATAAGGTAGACCCCGCTTAATGAGCCATTCGCAAATATAAAACAGTCTGGTGGCCATTGGCCTCCCTCCATTTATTTGCCATCAAAGCTACTTCCTTTCTCCCATTTCCTGTTTCCCCCTCTTCATTGTTTCCACCCAGCGACCTTCTCGTGACAACTTGTCCTCCATGTCTTCATCTTCCTCTTTTGAGTATAAAGCCTAATTTGATTCAGTGTTGACACAAGACAAAATTGGATTCCTTAAAACGCCGCTCAATTGTCAGTGCAATCAACGTTTGACATTACCAAAAAAAAAAAAAAAACATAAATGCCACATTTCATCTTTTTACAATGAAACTGTGCTTCTTGCTTTTCGGTATGACGATTTTGTCTGTCATTGTGCTACGGTGGCCCAGGAGTACTGTACAAACAAAATTACGAAATCAAATTCAAAATACAAAATGTGAACCACCCAAAACAAAATAAAATGATACTTCTGAGACAGTCTTGAGTTGGGAATTCTTACTGTACAATGTAAATGCCTGTTTTGACTTTTTTGTTTTGTTTTGATTTGGGGGTTTTTCATGGACTCCCCTTATTCAAAACTCCATATTTTGTTTCAATCCATCCCCCTGTAGCCACATTGACTGATCAACATGAAATTTGGTAGGCATGTCTATCATAAGATGGCCTGCAAAAAAAGTCTCAAAACATACCTGAAGAGATACAGGTAGGCGGCCATTTTGGTTTTCAATCAGCCATTTTAAGGCCTTTTTTTTCCCAGACTACAGAGCCGAATATGAATAGCAAAAATCGTAGTTTTGGTCATTGCAGGTGGGTGCAGCATGACGTCGAAGTTTCATGATTAACGTCGGAAATTAGGAAATCAACCCAACAAACTCAGACCTAATGTCTTATTGTTTGTGATGATTGTCTCACCCTGAAGAGACTCACAGACCTGCCAGACTGACTGAAATTTATCTAACTCTGTATACTTCGTAAAAGCGTTTCACATTTTGTTTACATTTTTTTGTAATGTTGTCGTTTATACTTGTAGACCACTCTATCGTGTTGCTCCAGACTACCTGAATTGCTATAAATGAAGCGAAACAAACAGAACAATTTAAGTAGGTCCAATTGACAACAGTCAAGGAAAATTTCGGCAATGTAGGCATTATTTGGACACGTTGTGCGTTGTTTTTTTGTTTTTGTTTTTTACTTTCCTGTTTGGAAATGTTGCAGTCAAGCAAGGACAAATGACTTAATAGTTTAAATTACAGAGCAAATGATAAGCGAGTACATAACACTCGCTGTGATTTCTTTGGTTTCCAGTGTCAAAAGTGTCCAGGCTGTGGGGGCAAGCCTCTCATCGGGCTGCTAGTAGCGGGCGTGGCGCTATCCGCTTCCAACGAGCGTCGATACGCTGAAGACAGCCGGTAGAGGACGTCGGCTCGAGGGCCCGGGTGGGCATCGGCTTTCTGCGTCATCAGCATCTCGAAGAGCGTGCTGACCTCCGAGAGCAAGGCCCCGCCCAGTGGGCTGTCCTTGTCTGGGGTTTTTCCTGAGAGAGGTAACAAGAGCATGTGAGTTGTCTCAAAACATTTGAAAATGCATTCATGGATGTGTTCAGTCATTTCTGGCCCTGATCATTGGCCCTCTTAAAACAATACAGTATTGTGAAAATGGACAAAATGACTATAAAATGGCCGCTTCAAAGGAAAAAGGAAGACAGTCTTTTGAGACTTTTTGTGACTTTTTTTGTGGGACCACTTGTGATAAAGATGTCTACCAAACTTCCTATTGTTCTGTTAAGTTAAACTTTGAGGGCTGAATTTAAACAATAATCCGAATCCAGGGGCTGGATGCTTGTAAAAGACCCCTAAAATGGTTGTTTCAAACCAAAATGGAAAATTTTGTGTCTTCTCCGGCTTGGCTTCTTGAGACTTTTTTGTAGGTCTACTCGTGATATATGTGACCAGCAAATTTCATGTTGCTTTGTAAATTATGTTTTGCGGGCTGAATTGCCCCCCAGCCCCCCCAAAAAAATCTTAAGAGTAGAGAATCTCTCGAAAAGAACCCTAAAATACCCGCATCAAACCAAAACGGCAGACTTCAATTATTTTTTGTTTTGTTTTGTTCTTTTATGGCTTGTTGGGATTTTTTTATAAGCCTCTGCGCATGATCGACATGACTATCAAAGCGGCATAACACTGACTGTGGTGGTTGGATTTTCAAAATAAATTCCAGGGGTGAACATGTTTGAAAATGACCCCTAAAATGGCTATTTTATTTCAGGCATTGCTTTCTTGTGGCTTTTTGTGGGTCAAGTCCCAATAGATATGCCAACCAAATGGAATCATTCTCAGTGAAACAAGGTGAGGGGGATCAATTTTAAAATAGGCACGAATGGCCAAAATGCCCATTAAATGTCTCCTTCAAAACAAAATTTTTGACCTCTTGAATGTTTTGATGCATGCCTTCCTGACCTTTTTGTGGGTTTACTCATGAAAGACATACGTTCCTAATGTTACGTTGCCCTGTGAAACTGCTAATGGGGGCTAAGGTTTTAAAATAAATTCTCAGGGTGGCGTTTGAGTCAATACATCTTTCTAGCTGAATGATTAAAAAGATCATCAAACCGCATTAAGTGACATCATGACAGAGAAAAATTTCTGCTGCAGTACCGAAAGTGGAGAAGGACGACGAGGAGTCCAAGGCCTGACGCGGCATCAGCTCGCTATCGGAGGATGGAGGCTCGTTGGGCACGAAGACGTTGTCGTGGTAATCTCCCGACAGAGTCACAGACAGACGCGCCATCCACGACGGGTCACTGATGTCTTCTGTAAGAACACGTGTGTCACGTTATCGCTGTTTTTGTGATGGCGGATTTCTCTGTGCTTCCTGTTTTGCCTTGAATCCTTTCACGAACATGAGAAAAGTGAACATGAGAAAGTCAATGTACAGGAAATGTTTGCTTTGATCTGGAATTGTCCTGTTGAGATCCTTCATCTGTTCTTGGTCCCGTCCTTCTTTTGTTGTACGTCTTATTCCATTCCTGCCTGTCCTGTTCTCCCCTTGTCCTAACATATCAGTGTTCTAGTTCTGCTTTTTATATTTATTCTTGTACTTCTTTTGTCCTGTTTTTATTCTGTCTGGGCCTGTCTTGCTCTGGTCCTGTCTGTACCTGCTCAAGTTCATACCTTGCCTGTCCTGTTCTTTTCCCGTTTTGCTCTTGCCTATTTATGTTCCTGTCCTTGTTCTTCTTCCTCTGTCTTCTTTGCCTTGTCCTTCCTTTTCTGGACTGTTTTTGCTTGTTTCTCAATGTAGTTCCTCTTTTTGTTGTTGTTCCATCCCTGCCTTTCCTTCTCAGTCAGTGTTCTGTTCTGTCTTCATTGTTGTTCTTCTTCTGTCCTGTTCTCATTCAGGACTTGCTTGAGTTCTTTTATTTTTTTTGCTCTTCTGTCCTGTTTTTTGTTCTAGTTTTGGACCTCGGCTCTTCTGTTCTTTTTCCTTGCCTGTTCTTCTGCTGCTCCTGATTTTGTCTGTTCTTTTTGTCCTGTTATGACCATCTTTCTGTCCTATCCTCTTTTTGTGCCTCTCCTGTGAGTGTTCTTGTTCTTTTGTTCTGGCCACATCTGTTCGTCTGTCTTGCTCCTGTTCATGTGATCAAACTTTTGTCTGCTTTTTTTTGTTTGATTTTTACTTGACAAGTTTTCTCTAGTAATGTCAGGTGTTTTAAAAGTACGTTTCAAGTGTTGGTTGACAATAAAATGAGACGTAAACAACAAACGAAACGTTTCAAATGGCAAACAGTTGAACAGCAGAAGTCGCCTCAGGTGTAGTTTCAAAAAAGAAGTCAAACAATCTCAGTCAGACACATGCAAGCCATTAGTAGGCGCGCGCACACACACACACACACACACACACACACACACACACACACACACACACACACACACACACACACACACACACACACACACACACAAGCAGTAGTTGGGGATCTGGCGCCCACTCAGTTGAGCCCCTTCTTTCCTGCCTTTGTTTCAGAAGTTTAAATCCTCTTGAAAAGCTTTTAAAGTTTCAGCTGGGAACAAAAACGGTGAACTGTACGCTTAGAATGTTTGTATCACAGCACTGGTTTGGATCTGTGTGCAACTTTACAGTATACAGTATTTGAATGAAAAGTGATGATTGTGTGTCTTTAAGAGAGAGAGTGGTAAACAGTCCATCATTTGTCTATTTGTGGCCTAATACTGGATGGCGACCATTCATTGACTTTAAAAAAAAATTATGGGTTTTTTTTTTTTTGACCGACTCGATTCTGAACTTTGTCATTAGCTCAAAATTCACTTAATTTAGGTTTTTCTTTTCTTTTTTCATTTTTTTGGGGGGGCGGGGTGGTACTTGTTTTTGGACTTCAGCCGAAATGCGGTCAGTTGTTTTTGCGTGATTGATTTGGTTCACATTTTCAGGAGTTCAAAAGTGGTTTTACATGTTGACTTCATATTCGATTTTTACTGGATTTGACTTGTTCCTCAACTTCATATTTTGAAACAATTCCCGGAATGAAATATTTTTTTTAGTTATTTGACGATTGATTTGGTTCTTAACATGTTTTCTTGGTTCAAATTTATTTCCATGGTGGTGTTTGACTTTGCTCTCTTGTTTGTATTTAACTTGGTTAACTTAGTTTTAAAAAAAAAAATCCCCCGTTGTTTTTTGACTGTCTCGATTCTTAACTCCAGCTCACCCGTGACTCTGCCAACCAAACCTCAACTGTACAGAAGTTGGGGAAATTGCATTAATTCATTGCTCCTCCTCTTGAAGTGAAACCAAATCTCCACCCCGCAGGAGGAAAAAGAAAAAAGTCAAAGGGCCCAAAAATAAAAAAAAAGAGCACTGGAATGTTGGCGACGGAATCAAAGGTTCCACACAGGCAGGCGCGCACACACACACACACACACACACACACACACACACACACACGCGTGCACACACACACACACACACACGCACACACACACACACGCGTGCACACACACACCCACACACACACACACACACACACACACACTGTGTTTGTCGATGGGGGGTGTTGGTTTTGGTGGTATTACCCTATGTAAGGGGCCTCAAGGCTCAGACCACCACAATAGTAGGAAGACACACACACACACACACACGCACGTGTGCGTCACCATGACCCACAAACACACTTAAAATGTCAACACAAAAAATGTGTGGGTGGCATGTTCAGGACAAAAGAAGTTAAACATTCCATAAGTAGCAAATCAGATGAAATAATCTGCTGCAAAAGGAAAGAATAATATCGTCGTGCCTCAACATTTGAGTCCCTTCACTTTTGTGCGTGGGCATACCAGTTTGGTTGAGCAGGTCGTGCAATCCCTCCTCAAGTTGGGGGTCGACGGGTGAGTCCCTCCCGGCCTCCCAGTCCATGTCGCCCGCCTCGCTCTCTCCGTGCCCGCTGTCCTTGGTGCTCTGCCAGTCAGAACAGTCCTGACCTGCGTACCTGCATGCACACACGTAACAAAAATATGTCACTGAAGATGTGGCTGTGTCCAGTTTTTGCTCAAATTCAAGTGTTGGATGATGGCCCGCGTCCTGGATGACATGTGACTTCCTGTTTATCTGTTCCGTTGATTTCAGGCATGGAAGGTCTCTCACATTCACACACACACACACACACACACATGCGTAAACACGATCATGGGTCTCCATTAAGCTCCCAGTGTTGTACTGCATCATCTTTGGAGCTGTTTCTAATCTTTTGACCACTTTCTCCAGTTTCATGCAACAGTCAAAATATTAGGAACACCCTACCGCCCCCTCCCCCTCCAAAGTCAACCATTCCTAAAAGTTCATGTTTGCACGCATGGGGGGCGGACAAAACAAATTGATTTGTGAACTTGATGTCCATTCGATGTACTCTGTGCTTTTTTTTTTTTTTGTGGACAAAGACGAAGAAGATGAGAAAGGATGCAGACTGACCTTGCGGCAGCTCGGTGAGAGTATTTGTTTCCGCGGAAGTTGGTCCGAGGCTGCAGCTGACCTTGACGGAGGAGCGACAGCAGCTGAGAAATCTGCTGCACGACAACACAGATGACAATTAAATTCAAGTCCATCAACAACAAAATAAGGGCTGAACTGGCAATCTGCTATACAGGGTGTATGCCCGGTGGGCCGGCGTCTTGAGGGAGCAGCTCATTAATCCAAATACAATATGGACGGCAAACTTAACCAATCAACATCAGTGGCAGAGCGACGTGGTAGCCAGAGGTGGTCCGAAACTATGCCTGAATCCAAATTTCATACGACTCTGACTTTAGAATAATGCATTTGGTTCTTGTATTGTCACTCCTATCCATTATTTTCAAACAACATAGCTGAGAAGTCATTGTTCATCATACCATCCACAGTCATCGTTACAACAAAAGAGATAAATCATTAAAAAGCTCCGTCAAGGGCAGCGTTTAGAATTATGAAGGATTTGTTTTTGTCCTTGTGCTCTTTAGATATGAATGGGCCATTAATTAGTTTATACTGTTCAGATTACATCTTATGTCTTTTTTATACAGTGTAGCTGCTGTCTTTCTTAGCTGTGTGTGTTTAATGCACAGCATGTTTGCATGCATATTTGCACTGAGGATTGAGAGGAAGAAATTTCATCTCTGCTGCATGTCATACGTAAGCATATTTGACAATAAAGATGACCTTGACCTTGACCTTAATGGCAGTATGCAAAAAAGGTGTGGGCGCTGATTGACAAATGTCATTATCTAGTAAATTAAACTCAGAAAAACTTTGCTTTTTTACTCAGATGTGATCCTGCTATATTATGAGTATGTTGAGCAAGGCTCTAGATATGTGTGCATTTTATTTTATGGGACCATAACTGTGAATGGTATGACAAACAATGACTTCTCGGTTACTTGCACGCATGCATAGCCGATTTTATTTTATTTTTTGTGTGTGTGATGACGTAACCAAGTCATGACTCCTGACTTCTACTTATTCTTGTCTGTCATGTGACACGTGGGACTTTGTGTCTTTTATACAGTGAAGTCATGTGATGTGGAAGTCCTGTAAGTCATGACATGGATGCAAGTCGTGTGACATGCACAAGTGGTGGCCTGTGTTGGTCACGTGACATGTGGCAGTCACATAAGTCATGGCATGTGCGCAAATGTAAGTGACATGAGGCTTGTAAGTCATGTATGTAAGTCATGTGACGTAAGTGACATGTAAGGTCTTTGACGCGTGGAACTCGAGATGTACCGACGTGTGAATCACAATAAAATAACGCCAACCAACCACACAGTGAGAGTGCGTGATTTTAGTATTATGGGAGAAGCAGCTGCTGATGTCCGTCTCACCCACACACACACACACACACACACACACACACACACACACACCAGTGAAGGTTAATCTATCAACGTGTGCATGCGTGTGTGTAGACATATATACGACTTGGTGTGTTTTTGCACGTGCGTTTTGCAGGAAGTGACCTTCATGTTTAAAAAAAAAAAAAAAAAAAGTCTATTCTTTTCTGGCTGCCTTCCTTCCAGGATGGGCGCTGAAATATGTGCATGAGTGTGTGCGCAACAGGCAAGTTCCTCTCCAAGTCAGAGGGAGGAGGCCGACGTCCGAAGCGGCACTGGTGCCAAGTGGGCCACGGGGGCGGGTGAGGACTGATGCATGTTGGGTAGAAACACTGACTGCTTCCTTTCCCTCAATGTGACGAATGGGTGAATAAATGACAGCTTGACCGATCAGCCTCTGATGTGCCATGAAGGCAGCCTGAAAGGGGCCACAGGTACTGCTACTCAGGGCTGCCTACTTACCACTCCTACTGACGACTACGATTGACCATAAACTTGCCACACATGTTTTTGGAATGTGGGAGGAAACCGAAGTACCCGCAAAAAACCCACGCAGGCACGGGGAGAACATGTAAACTCCACACAGGAAGGCCAGAGCCGGAATCGAACCCTGCATCTCTGCACTGTGAGGCAGACGCGCTAACCAGTCAACCACTGAGCTGCCCTAGACACAAACTGAAACCTTTTGTCTTTGCAGCAAAAATGGCATTTGCTTCATTTTTTTTTCTTTGCAAAGCAGAACGATGGTGTCATTTTACACATGCGCTCGCTCGAGCGCGCGCGCACACACACACAGACACACACATTCATTGTGCATTGATATGCGATCTTTGAGTTGAAAGCAGCATCTCTGGAGGCAGATGACACTGACGAATGATACACCGGCGCGTGAATACGCTTTCTGCTTTTGGCAGTCACACTCATCACTCACCTAACACGCACATAGACGCTCTGCTTTTTTTTTTCCAGGCTCCTGTTTGATGACTTACTCTGGCAGTGGTGTGTGTACGCGTGCATGTGTTCCTCCCAATTCTCTAATGGACTTCACTTCAGATTAATTTCAAAGCCTGCGGGGGAGGGCAAGAGAGGACGGCAAGGCAGCAAGGGGGGGGCTCTAGTTAATTAGCGACACGCTAACTGTAAGCACATGTTGAATCCTAAGTGATCACACATTGGCAATGGCGGGCGAACACAATTAATGCAGAGGAGACAGAGAGAGAGTAAATAAGGCATTAAAAAGACATTGTGGAGATGGAGGGAAATCATTCATGCAAAGTTACTCGAGCCTTGCTCACGTCCAATTGGAATGAAGACGGAAATCATGTGACGGATGGAAGTCACATAACTGTTTGTAATTCATGTCATCCAATGTTGCTCAGAAGCAGTCGAGGGTTTACGGCACACATTCATCCAGACAACAAACCCGAGTGAAACGCATCATTAGCATGAGCATCTTAGCACGTTAGGCACGAACTTCTTTTGCCCCTTCCGGATATGATACGCTGTATGGAAGTCATGGAAGTCATGTGATATGTGAGAGTAAATCATTTCATGTCTAAGTCTTGTCACATATGCAAATCATGTGACACATGTAAGTCACATGCTGTCAAGATGAGTTGAGTGACTTGTGGAAATTGTGTGACATACAGAAAATCATACAGGTCGTCTTCTCTTGCGTGCTCTGGAAAAAAAAATTAAATCTGCGACCCTATGCGGGGGGGGGGGGGGGGGGGGGGGGGGGGGGGGGACTGTAATATCTTTTTTGTTCCGGTAAGTCATATCATGTGGCGCGTTTAAGTCACACGATGTACTGAAAATCATGAAGCATATGAGAGCCATATTTGTAAATCTCACATATGTACATCATATCATGTGTAGTAGCTTATTTCTGTCATGCAACATGTATGAATCGAGTTGTGTCATGTGAGGTACGTAAGTGATTGTTTCATAAATTGTGTATGGAAGTCATGCCATGTAATTAATGTTTCTCATGTTAGCCAAGCGATGTAATGTATGTAAATCAAGTGATATGCAGTACCTGTATGTACATCATTTGCTATATGTAACTCATATCATGCATGTAAATCAGGTTATGTATATGATGTTTGATTTGATCATGTGACGTGACATGTACATTTTGACTTGGTGGGACCCGCCTCACCAGAAGATGCCGCACAAAAAAAGGTTGAGGACTCACCTGCACTTCTGGGGAGGCGGACGAGAATTCAATAGAGTCGGCGAAGGCCGCCATGGACAGTCGCACCAGATTCTGGAGCATCTGTTGCTTTTCCGCATCGCTGGACTCGCGCCCCTCTGATGTCTTGGGCCTTCTGAGAGTCGCATGAGGTGTCGAAGCTGCCGTCTCCGCCGTCTTCCGCTTCAGCGTGCTCGAATGGGATCCTGAAGACGACGTTGACGACTGGTTTCTTGCCTTGCGAAGTGTACAATAGGAAGTCACCGGCGTCAGAGGCAAAGTGGCGTCCAGTTGGATGTGTGCAGGTTTTCGTAGAGTCCTGCCATGAGGGACGTCGCCCTCTAGGTGTGTTTGGGAATGGAAGCTCGAGTTCATCATCAGTGGCGTCAACTCTAAGACCTTCTTCGTGGGTTGGTCATGTGAGTGGGTGAGTGGCGTCTTTTCACTGTCCTCCAGCGCGATCTCCTCTTTGTGGTCCCTCATTACGGGAATTAGCTGAATGTCCGACTTTCTGATGTTCTTCTGTGGACGGCGCGGATGGCACGTGTATGTGGATTCAGCCTGCCTGCAGTTGTAGGCCCGGTACTCCCTTTTGTCGGGTCTGCAGAAGGTTGTGACCGAGGCGATGGCGAGGAGCAGCAGAAGACACGTCGCCCCCAAGCAGATGGCCAGCATCATGGTGAAACTGAACCGCCCCCGGTCCCCAGTGGACGAGTTCTTCAAGTGATCCTTGAGGTTAATGAAAGTCACCTCCAGTGTGGCTTTGGTGGCTAGGCTAGGGGTCCCCATGTCAGAGACAGAAATGTCCACCTTCACTGTTTTCCCGATGAGCTGGGTGGCGTTGGTGGTGTTGACAAACAATTGACCCGTGGCCTGATCTAACCAGAAGAGGGGGTTGCCATCGGTGATGAAGTATTGGAGTTGTCCGTTCAGTCCCGAGTCAGAATCTTCAGCCTTTATGGTGGAGGCAAGAAATCCATCAAATCCCTGTGGGACTGAGTGCTCGGTGGGCAAAGCGGTCGATCCTTCCTCACCGTCGCGACCCAGCTCCGTTACAATGTTCCCACGATCCGCATTGATGGGAACACTGAGCTGAGCCACGCCCTGTTTGGGTCGGGGATCTTTGATGACCGGGTAGTTGTCATTCACATCCTCGATGTCAATTTGCACCGTGGCTGTGGTCCTAAGAGGCGGGTGACCCTGGTCCACAGCCTCCACCAGGAATAAATATGAGTGGTACTCTTCATAGTCCAGCGGCTGAACGACACTGACAACACCGCTGGTTGGGTGGATGGAGAAAGACTGGGTGGGAGACTTTATGTCGCTGGAGTTGTGAAGGTGGTACAAAACTCTGCCGCTGAGTTCCAAGTCTGCGTCGTGCGCTTGGACCTTGAGGGCTTGGTAGCCTGTGACATTGTTCTCCTTGAATGAGGCTTTGTAGACCTCTGAGGTAAACACCGGCGTATTGTCGTTCTCATCCAAAACCCGGACAGGCAGGTGTTTCACGCAGCTCAATGGCGGATCTCCGTAATCCCGCGCCACCAGTGTGATATTATATTCCATCACTTTCTCTCGATCCAAGACACCCGCAGTTACGATCATGTAATTTTCACCGGGGATCTTTTTGATATGGAAGGGGCCGGAACCGTGTTGCATCACAGCCGTCACTTTCCCGTTTTCTCCGGAGTCTGCATCCGAAACCCTCACCAAAGCCAGGAAGGTGTCTGCTGGCGCCCCTTCAAGCACCGTCGCAGCTGCAGAGCTGGGATGAGTCCAGGTCATGTGGATCCTCGGGGCGTTGTCGTTGACATCCACAAGCTTGACATGGAGCTTGCAGTGTGAGGGAATGGAGTTGGGTCCGCGATCACGGGCCTGTACCACCACTTCATGAGAGGTCTGGGCCTCGTAGTCCAGAGGTGCTCTGATGCTCACAGCGCCACTCTGTGGATCCACAAAGAAGAGCCTCTGAACGTCAGGATGTGAATGCTTACTCAGCGAGTATTCCACCTCCCCGTTGGCACCCTGGTCAGGGTCCGTGGCTCTTAGATGGATGATCGTTGTTCCACGTTCTGTGTCCTCAGGTATCTCCACCATGGGGGCGCTGTCTTCAAAGGTAGGACTGTTATCATTGGAGTCTAGAATATAAACACGAATTAAAGCACTTCCAGACCTCGGCGGGTTCCCTTTGTCCCACCCGGTCAAGGTGAGCTCGATGGATCCTTGAACTTCCCGATCCAATTCTTTGATCACGACCAGCTCCGCCTGTTTGGTGCCACCCAGCGCAGAAGTCACGTCCAGCGCAAAATGCTGGTTGACGGACAACGTGTATGTCTGAATTCCATTGGCTCCTGCATCTAGATCCACCGCGCATTCCAGCGGAATCCTCATCCGTAATCCGGCCGTCTCCGAGATCTCCACCTCCTGGACGGGACTGGCAAAGCTGGGGCTATTGTCGTTCAGGTCCATCACCTCCACGTGAACCCACAGGCAGTGCATCGCCCCGCTTTTCCTGTACAGGACACTAAAGGCCACTTCGCACTTGTCTGCACCGCGACACAGCTCCTCCCGGTCCAAGCGGCCCTGGGTGGAGACCTCACCATCTCCGGCATTGATGGCAAAAGGAAGGGCCCACCCATGCTCCACAACCTGGAAGTTTTCCAGAGGACCCACCTGGTCCATTTGCCAGAGGTCGTCCACCAGCCGGCCCACCCGGGTTCCCGCGGGTTGCTCTTCCCAGACGCGGTACTGGATGGTGATGGATGACGGCTCGGAGCAGCCAGCCCTCCAGCCCACGTTCAGAACCACAAGGAGTTGAAGAAGAAACATAATGAAGATGTCTACTGACGATTAACATTAAAAAAAAAAAGAAATCAAATCAAATCAAAGTGACAATCAAATCATTTTTCCAGTTCCAAAACAAAAGGTTACGTTTTGGGAGGAAAGTTTAGGTTCAGGTATCTGTCCAGCGTGCTCAAAGTCGATCACAACAATTTGTGATAAAATCCTCAAAAATGAGCTCAGACTAAAAGTGAGCATCAGATCATCTTTTCCAGTTGTAAAACAAAAAAAAAGTTGGTTTTCCAGGTTTATTTTCACTCCAGGAGCAAATCATCATGCCGATTATGATCCCCGCTGGCATTACTCACTCCAACAGCTGCTCCCACCATCTCGCCGCGCACTTCATCATCCTCCTCACCACTGGAAAGTTTTTTTCTAGACTGAGGAAGTTTGGAAGTGAGTACACACATGCTGCAGGCTTGGCCAATGGGAAAGCAGGTGGGAAGGGTGGTATGCAAATGAATCCCAGACAAGCAGGAGGACAATCCCCCCAAACCTCCCATCTGGAGGAAACCTGACACCCGGTTGCAGTCTCTTCCCAACCTGAGGATGATTCCAAAAGTTTTCCGTGTGGCGTGAAGGCGGCTCATGGACATTGCCGGTGGTTTCGGGTGTTATGTTCATGTGGTGGCAGTTTAAATTTGTCGACAAGTGACACATTTGTTACATTCACAGGGGTACAATTACAGCTTTCAGACTGTATTCGCAGTGCTTGTTGTGGAGTTGTTGATTGTGGTCTCGGAAGGCAGCATTGAAAAATGCAGAAAAAAGTGTCCAAAGTGGCAAAAGACGCGTTTCTGCTTTAGCCGTCATTGTAGTGAGCCAATGTTTAGCATATTCGACATATTTGTCTTCAAACATAAGATAATGAGGAAAATAAGAACGTAATTAAACAGATTGTTAAGAATTTAACAATGCTGAAATCCGATTCATTGGGCTGCTCCTTCTGGTACAGTATGTCCGTCCACCTTGGCACCTCGGGGCAGGATAAAAGACGGACAGAACAAAGGACAATTGTAGATGCGTCGGCCCATCTTTTCCGTTCAAATATCTGTTGTTCCTGAACTGTGGCTATCCATGCTAACTGTTAGCATGCCAATGGCATTTTCTGTTATATTTTAGGATTATGCTACAGAGCAATTCTTAAGGCAATGTTGTTCGATTTTTTTAAATAAAAGTATTTGTAATCCTTTGTTCTGTTCAGTTCCACAACATTATTAATACTTTAATGTGATCAGTGTCACATGGCTCTATTTCCAATCAAATGTGTTTATTGTCACCTCGCTTTATTTTACATTCATGTCACATCCCTTTGATTATTTGTCTCATGATTTTGTGTTTTCCACGTAAGTTTATTAAATTGTGTTTATAGTCAAGTGACAGAATGTTTTGCCCGTGTTGACAGCTGCTGAACTCATTCCCCCTCCTTTTTTCTTCTTCAATTGTTCTGTGCCGCTGATTGCGCGCTGACCCCTGACCCCTTTTGCTTCCCTCTACATCAGCAACTCATCACCCTCTCGCCACGCTAGCCGACTCCTTCGGCCGCTCTGAACTGTTAACTGCCTGTCTTAATCTCCCTCGCCTCCTCTCCCGTATTTCTTTTCTCTTCCCATGAAGGAAGCGGTCAGGCGGCGGTGAAGGCCGTAGACGGGATGTCCTGCTTGGAGGAGGAGGCGGGGTGCGAATTGGCGGGGGTGGCACGAGACACAACAAACATGCATTCTTTCTCATTCTGTCTTTACTAGAAATGATCCTAGATATGTTTAAATCCAGCATCTATACATATATGTATATAGTATTTTCTGCTGGTTTATAGTACGAGCTTATATCGTGGTACCTTAAGATAAGAGTGACCCAATTTTTCGTTCTACAAGTAGTCATTTGGCCCATCTTTTGCATTGCGCTTAGTTCAGCTTTTACCTCTCCCAATTGATGTTTATTCTAATTAAACTTAAAGCAAAGGGAATTTGTCATTTAAACAACCGCATAGCTAACCCTTCAGCAGACTAGCTTAATGCTAATAAGCATCTAAGTCGTGGTTCTTTAGCACTTTAAGCAACAGAGTGAACACAAATGGTGCTTCCACAACATGTAGATAGACAATATGTCAGGATGCAGTCATATATTTACTGCCTCCGTAGAGCTCCTAATATTAGTGCTCTACTGATGAGCTGAGAGGAATTGAGGTGTTATGGAAACGCTAGAGTAGTAGTAGAGTAGCCTGCTGCAATATGATTGCCTGCTACATCCAGGCAGTGTGTGCGTGTGTGTGTGTGTGTGTGTGTGTGTGTGTGTTTGTTTTCATTGGTAATCTAATCTGATTGCCTGACATCTGACCAGCCTGGATGCACACCAGCTAAAACAACTGATGACATCACAAGTGAATAAAATAAAATGCATATCACATCAATATAGTCTATCTTCATCATACTGTATACATCATAAGTATGCATCTTATCATCCTTTATTCTATTTGACGACTGACGTCATTTGTCAGCCCCTCGCCTTCAAGTGTTGACGGACATGTCATATTGTCTACCCCCCCTCCCTAAATCCCAACCCTCCACCACCACCCCGCGGCCCACTCTACTTGCCTCAAACAAACAAACTTCAAGCTCGGGGTCAAAGGTGAGGCCTTCACTCGGTGCTACGTTACAAGCAACGGGCTTGCACTAGCAACGGGCTAACGTGAGAACGTTTGAAGGTGGGAGACAAGACATGATTAAATTGGTTTGCGGTCACATGACACGAAATCCATGTGACATTATTGCACTTGCACAACTATATTATCGCGTGAACATTATCGATAGTTATGTGTTTATCGTCACAAGGTATGGATTACTGATTATGTATGGTCACATGACATTTTCAACTGTGTTTATGTTCAGGTGACTGTTATTGACCCATTACATGATCATTCAAGTTGATATTTAAAAGAATATGTTTGTGTGTTTTGGGAGATTTAAACATAATTGTCATGAGTCAAGAAAATTTGTCATTTTTGTGTGTGGGTTTGTGTGGCCTTCCTTGTTTCTTCCTGTCATTGTGAGCCTTCCTGTGCAAACCAACACACGCGTCAGCACTCATTTTTCACTGTGTGTGTGTGTGTGTGTGTGTGTGTGTGTGTGTGTGTGTGTGTGTGTATTACTAGGAGTAGTAGGATGCCTGCTTCAGAAAAACAATGTCAAACATGTCAATTGATCAAACGTATTACATTTTCTACCTTCTAGCGGACGACAGGTATTAAAATGTTTGGTTTTTTTTGTTTGTTTGTTTTTTTTGCGGGGGGCAAGTTGTCGTTTGGTTCTTGACATGAGATAAATGATCAACAAATGTTTATTACGGCGGCCCGGTAGTCCAGTGGTTAGCACGTCGACTTCACAGTGCAGAGGTACCGGGTTCGATTCCAGCTCCGGCCTCCCTGTGTGGAGTTTGCATGTTCTCCCCGGGTCTGCGTGGGTTTTCTCCGGGTGCTCCGGTTTCCTCCCACATTCCAAAAACATGCATGGCAGGCGGATTGTGCACTCTAAATTGTCCCTAGGTGTGAGTGTGAGCGTGCATGGTTGTTTGTCTCTGTGTGCCCTGCGATTGGCTGGCAACCAATTCAGGGTGTCCCCCGCCTACTGCCCGAAGACAGCTGGGATCGGCTCCAGCACCCCCCGCGACCCTAGTGAGGATAAAGCGGTTCGGAAGATGAATGAATGAATGAAAATGTTTATTACAAAACTGTACACTGTGCAACACTCTCACACACCCGCCAGCAAATTATTCCATCATGAACCTCCATTGTTTTCATTTTCCATCATTTATTCATCAAATTCCATTAAAAAAAGATTATTAATGAAGAAAAAAAACTAATGGACATGAGGCTTTTGCAGTTTTAAAAAGAATTATCTCTGTAGTAAAGAATCCTACATTTATCATTTCAAAAAAGGTGTTTATTCCGAATGGAGCGACAGCGCCACCTTGAGGCAGCCCAGCTCAGTGCCACCGCTACCGCCCAGGACTCCCTGAAGACGATAATCTCCGTTCGTGAGCCACGACGGAACATCCACAAAGGGCAGGAAGAAGTCTGACTCAGGCAGCGCATAAGAGCCCTCAAAACAATAAAGAGAACAGTTCATATTTAATCTTAAATACAGAATCATCGTTTAAGGTTGGGTTTATAAGACTTCCTGCTCAATTCAGATTTTTTTGGGTCTCCATTCTAGGACCACATATGAGAGTGACCCAAATCGACTTGAAAAATTCGGAATTGAGCTGATCAGACTGGATCCAAAAAAAAAAAAAAATCAGATACAGCTTAGATACAGGTA
>CAAKHF010006126.1:0-12742 GCA_901007745.1 Hippocampus kuda | reverse complement strand
CCTTCCCCACTCACCCCCCCCACACCTCCTCCTCTGTGCAGATCCTCAGCGAGAGGCACATCAGAGGAGACATTTGCGCTTTATGAAGTGCATTCATTTGGCCATTTGCCATGTTTCCTCACCAGAGGACGGCGATGATGAATGAGAGAAGAGAAGAAGCAGATTTTCTCTCCCACCTCTCGGTGCTCCCCTGTGATTACTAATACAGAGCCCCTGCAAACCTCCCACACTATATGAAAACTGTAGGCTCGCGCTCATATCCCGGGTAATCCGCAATTTCCCCAGAATCATTAAACTGAGACTAGCATCTCTGATGGCTGGCGATACTTGACATATTATGATTATTAGCAGAGCGACACCTTGTTGTTCCCCGGCAAAGTGGCGCCGGGTCGGCTGAAAATCGATGTGGAAGACTGCCATAATAGCCTTTCTACAGTGATGCCTTTGACAATAAAAGACCCCTTCCGCACCCCTATTGCGATGTGCAAGACAAATCACTTCAACGTCAGTCCTCCCGTGATTTTTACTTTTTTTTTTTTTGGGGCGTGGGGGAAGGCGGCGGGAGAAAAATCTCCGGAGCGAGACGCTGTGACGAATGGAAAGTTTGGAGTCGGGATGCAAACTTGTAAGTGCTACCCCTGTTTTCATCCCATGACATGAAATCGCATCGCGGCGTCGTGCTCGGATGCAAAAAGGAAGCCTTTGGCGCCTTCCTCGGCTCCGATGTAAACGTATTTGCATTAATGTGAAGAACTGACATGAATATGTATAGTTAGTTAGTTGGGGGGTGGGGGGGCGCGTGCCTCCAACGCTCTAAAAGTTAGTCCCGCTTTACAAAAACATTTCATAGTTATGATGTGACGACAGCGTGTTTTCGCGACAATTTAGTGGAAAGTTCAAGCGGGGGCTCGTTGAATGGATGTGAGCAAATACCCTCGATGACACACACTCTTCTAATTAAAAAAAAATAAAATAAAATAAAGTTTTATCGGAGAAATATGAAAGTATTTCGTTTCTCATTTGTGAATAGAGAAAGATTTTTTTGGGGTCATTCCGATGCTCATTTCTGGATGTTTTTATGCAAAATCCTTAAAATCTGGCTCATTTAGGTTTTCTTTTTTCTTTTTTTTTTGCTGCATTTTCTGGACGAAATCCTGCTACATTTTTGTGGGATTGAGCAAATGAGGATTACAGTTAAATTGTATTTTTTTTTCTCATTAGGTATATACATTACGTTTAGTCAATGAGTCTTCATTACAAAATTTTGGTCAGTTTTGCCCTCTTTATTTTCGCGACATTTTGGTACAAAATCCCACCAAATTCTTTGCAGATTCCGCCAATGTTTTGTGTGGTCATGTGGAGTTCATTCTCATTTGATAAAAGGTTAAAGTAGTTGGTGGGGTTTTTTTCTTTGGGGTTTTTTTTTTTTTTTTGCTGCATTTTTGTACAAAATCCAACACTTTTTTGCGTGAGACTAGCCTAAAGACTATGACTGTTTTTTTTAAAACTCCTTTGATAAAAGTTTCACCCTTTCATACACCCTGTCAACTGATATACTGGCCACTGTAGTGACCGCTGTCTCTGAAAGGGTTAAAGTCAGTTAAAAAAAAAAGTATCAGTTTTCTCTTTTTTATCAAATCGAACTTGGTTAACGGGAGCATCAAAGAAGTTCAATGAAGTTTGTGAAAGTGAAATGTTGTCAAAGCTATATTGGCATGTCGGGTTGCGTGTTGGTTTGCTGTTTTGTGCGCGGAAGCTGTGAGAAAACAAAACAAAACGCAGCGCTCCACATGGGCGTCATTCAATTGGATTCTTTTCCATCCTCCTACTGGAACGAACGCTCCCTCTGACCGTAAATGCCTGGAAGTGGAGGCGAGCTCAACCACTGCGGGCCATCGCCGCCGCCGCCGCGCTACGGAACACTGAAACACTCAAACTTCCAAATGCATCATTGACTCCACACTCCCTTTACTGATTATTAATAATGCCCCCGAGGTGAAAACGATGGAATTCACCAAGTTTGAAATGCTGAATCCAGAGTATTCAAGTCTGCCGCGACGGTGACGGTGAGAAGCCGGGGAAATTTATGTTGGAAGGGAGGGAGAGAGAAAAAAAAAAATGTATGTTCAGCGGATCAAGTCCAAAGCTAACATATTATCTTTCGCTGTGCCCTCCCCTCCATGGCCTCAGTCGCTTCTAGCGTGTAATTCGCTGACATGAGGAGAGAAGAGTGAAGCTTCTCTCTCCTACGCACCGCAGGTAATATCGTCTCAGCACCGCTATAAATAACTCTGGCGACTGTAGTCATTAGAACGTTTCTGCTAGCGTAGCGCCACCTTGACGTAAAAGCTTGGTCAATTATTTTTATTTATTTTTTTGCTTGCTGTTGCGAGGCAAAATTTGAGCGACCACGGGAGTTTCGATAACATTTAGAGAAGGATTGTCAAACACAGAAACGGAAAATAAAAACACTCGCAAGGAACATGGCACATAAGCTAACGCTAACCCTGAATGGGAATATGCTGCCGAAATTGGAGGAACGGATAGATGAATATTCAAACCGCAAGCATGGCACTCTTGAGGGCAAAATGTGTATTTTTTTATGTCCAAAAGGGCCAATGCTAATTTTCCGAGTCCCAGAAAGCACGGCAACAGCTGGCGTCATCGTCCCGGCGGTACGGTCGCTCATTAGTGCCCGTGTAACTCGTTGAAATCAATTTGAAGCGGTCATTTCTTGACACATTAAGAGGTGATGTGGAATTTGGAATTTTATATAGCGTTTGCAAGTATGGAATAAATGACATATGGCAAATTACTAGAATATATACTGGTTGGTAAATGACCAGTAATAGAACATAGTCTTATTACAGTGCTCATCTGCTATATCGCTTTTCTTCCGTCGCTCCGCTGCTTTACTGCAGATTTTTAATACTACCTCCGATCAAATTAAGTTTATGGTTTCTTTTTAATCAGACAATTGATTATTTTATTTTTGGGGGGGGTGAAAAGAAAAACTTTTACCTTGCTGACAGTTTCAGCTCTCACTTCAGCCTTCGTCAAAGCTGTCACTGCTTCCTTGTGTCTTAAAAACAGCTGACTGGGTTGGAAAACCTTCAAAATAAGGCTCTGGTCAACCAAAACTATTAAGTTTGGAGTTTTTCTCTTCACCATAAAAAAAGACCATCGTCTGGAAAAAAAGAAACCTTCAACCTAATGGAACCAACAAGGATAAAAGATGAATGTCATAGTGCTACTACCTACAATCGTTTTCCGAAAACAAAAATTTCGGGTGCACGCCAAGGTTGTTATGGTAAATGAAAACTAACAAAATCACAAAAACTAAAATTGAAAAAAAAAAAAAAACCCATTTTCATTACCGAACTAAAATAACAAATGCTTTGGAAAGAAACAAAAACGAACTCAAACTACATGTTATGTTTATGAAGCTAGCCAAAACTAACCAGCATTGTGGCGAAAATGTCCTTTGTTTTCTTTCGTCTTTGTCAATTAATATCATGCGTGAGCTTTTGGGGTTGATTGAAAAGGTAGCTACAGAAGAAAGAAGGTCACTTGCTGCGAGAATTGTGTTTGACTTTATTTCACACTATTTTATGACCTTGTCTTTTTGTCAGCAGTATTATTTTTTTATGGCTCTTATTTCGATTGATATCTACATTTGTGCAAAAAAATATGTTGAACAACTGAAAATATATTGCGTGATAACGTGATACAAAATGGCCGACATCGTGTTCGAAGATGGTTTCTAAATCGCCTAGCATAAATATGTTAGCATTCAGCTAAGAGACGTTTGTTGGAAGAAATATGGTTTGGTTGATCATTTTGGCGTTTAGTTGCATTGGAAAGTAAGGTTAACGTTCTCTTTTAACCCCTGCTCAAGTTTTTATCGTACAACAGAATCGACACGGTCTTAGATTGGAGCTCGGGGCATCACGGCTCGTTGGACCGCCGTGCACACAGGGCAGTGGTTCCCAAAGACGCCGGGCATCCCGTCCTTTTGGAACTTAATGACGAACAATATCCAGAGTGTACGAGGGCATTTCGGCGAGCAGCAATCCCCCTCACCCCCTCCTCCCACCCTGAGGGTGAGCCGCACTCCCCGTCTTTTTTCCGGCGCGCGTGTGCGCGCTGGTGACAATTTGGGAGGGTGGGTCAGATGAAAGACAACAGAAGGAAAGCGGGATCAAAAGGCACGCGCTTTCCTGTCTGGCTGCTTGTTGCGAGGGGGCCATGCATAGTGCATTGGATTGATATCAAGGTCTCTGTACACAGCCTAACATGCAGTGGCCTTATTATTCTTTACTTCAATAACAAAGCCGCCGTCTTCCCCTCTTCCCCTCGCCATCAAAGGCGCCGCTCTCCACAACCCAAGCAACGCATGGCATGCAAGGCATTCATCTGCCCTGAAATTTAAATAACCCCCTTTGAAAGTCGTCTTCGGGACAAAGTCGCGGCCGACCGCCAGGCGCTGGTCATCCCGAACGCGGCGCTTTGCTTTGCTTTCCTCACGCCACATAACTTTTCATGGGCGCTCAATCCAAAGCCGTTTTCGCGCCGGGCGTAGCAGCATGGACTCCCTCGCCCCGCGTGACAATAACTAAGTTGTCCGCATCCATTCCGCGGAGTTATCCACCCGTAGCCCATAAAACCGAAATAACACCGAGGTTTACTCACAGTGAGGGGTGAGTCTCGCGCCGGACCCGGGCAGCCATTTGAAGTGACAGGGCCGCCCATCATGCACCTCTAACGGGGTCAGGGAGGGAGGGGGGGGGCCATGTGGGGGGACTTGATCCAGAGCGAGGCCAAAGGGACCGCCAGGCCTTTAGAGAGGATGGATGGAGCGCTGGTAGGAAGGAAGGACGGCTTGATTACATCATTTTTCAACACGAGGAGAGAGAGAGAGAGAGAGAGAGAGAAAAAAAAGAGAGAGACCTGTAAGGACCTTTGGGCAGCTGGATTGACAGTCGACCGCTCTGCTAATACATTTTGGAGTGATCTGTCAAAAGGAAGAAATTGTTCTTGTCCAACGAGTTAAGGGACGGCGAATAGGAGAAGGGAAAATCACAACATTTATCAATGCTGGTCGTGCAAAGGGGCCGCATTATGGAAAATGGAGTTCTTAATGTCTTGTGTACAAATAGTTTGGTCTCTGGAGTGAGGCGGAGTGTGACATTGAGCAACCAAAGAAACTTTTTGTAAACTGCCCGTTTTCAAAATATGTCTGTGATGATGCACTGTTACATAATAGTGGGGCTAATTTACATAATAACCACTCCCAAAAATGGTCTCCATCCATGACATGATGAGCTGGGCTAAGTGAAGATCCGGAGCCACTTTAAGCCTCCATGAGACAAAATAATTTTTTTTCTTCCTATCGCAATGGAAATACTCATTTCAGCCATGATGAACCTTCAGAGCAGAGCTCATTTCACCTGGGCAGATTTGCACACATTCACCGGCGAGATCCAGATGGTGAAAGCCAGCCGCTTAAATGATGCGTAAGAGAGGTTTGCCAAACACCGGCTGGAACGTACACACTCGCTGGTGAGATCTAGCCCTGTTGCACACACCCTCTCACACAAGATCCAGTCTGCTGTTACGCATACACTTGCAGGTAAGATGGTGAGATTGTCTGGTGCACAACACACACACTCACCGGCGAGATCTAGTTCACTCTTACAGCCCAGTGTTACACTGACTGGCAAGCTACGGCACTCCGCTACACATTTTCATGTCGTGTATACACTTACCAGTAAGATAAGGAGAGCCAGCCTGCCGAGCGCCTCGGAAGAAGAGAGTGCCGAAACGTCCGCCGGCATGCACACCCTTGCTGGTGAGATCAAGATCATTGTAACACTCAACAGGAGAGATCTGCATACACTTGCTGGCGAGTCCAAGCGGTACTGGTGGGATCCAGCCCACTGTTCCACATGCATTCAATTGCGTCACAGTGACATTTTGGCGGGGAACGTCTCACGAGTTCACGGCAGGCTCCCTGTCAGCGCCGTAACTTGAGTTTGTCGTTTGTCATCTGTGTCGCGTGGCGGATGCGTTTTGTTTTTGGTGCATTTCCTGAACATCTTCAAATATTCCCCGAAGGCACGCTGCGGTGTGATGTTGCACCACCTGTTTTCAAGGCGCGCCGGCTGGCTCCCCCGGGCCCCTCGACAAATCATCTCGCTTGTTCCTCCTGCGGGGAAAGAGACAAAGTCACTCCTGGGTTTTGGGTGTCACATCGTTGCTGAAAGACGCCGGAGCAAAGTCGACATTTGCGTCCGTCCGTCCCAGCAGTTCGTGAGAGATCTCATAATAAAATTGGCAGTCGTTTGGAGATGATGGAAAATTGTCTCAGCTTTTCTTTTTTTGGTCATCCTTGATAATACAAAGTGTTTCTTTGATTATTTATGAATGAAAGACTAACATTAATACGCCAAACTTCAATTGTATGACCTGTTCGCACATTTCATACACAAGATAACTCAATGTGCTTCACACAAGTAAAGCCAGCACATATAAATACATTCAAAAGTAAAGCAGAGAAAACAAAAGTAGTTTACCAAATTGAACAAAAAAAAAAAAACCTCATCGGCAATATTTAAACTTAGTTGAGAAAATAAAAAGTAGCTTCCTCAAATGGATTTAAAAATGACCTCTACCAATGCTATTGATGCATTTAGACTTGGAGCAAATTGAACCGGCACCACTGCATTTCTATTTGGTTTATTTCCTAGCGGAAGAATGTTTGCAATGCCGACAAGTCGGAGGTCGCCCAACGTTTTGGAACCGATTGTTTTCGACCACTGTATCTGGATGAAGTACCGTGATGTATTACCATCGGTTTAAGTCCAGGTTTCCGCTCTCCCTTGCTTTCTTTGGCATCGCCCGGCATTCATTCCGTTGAGAGGATCGTCATTTCTCCTCGCGTTCCTTCGAAACCTGTTGTCCTTTTTCGACGTTTTTTATTTTATTTTTTCTAAGGTGCGGTTTTGCCGTTGGACGTGACGGTATCCAAAACAGATGAGCAACAGCACCACGCCCTCGCATCGGTCACGCATCCCGCGCTCAGCGGTGCGTGCACGACAACTGACCTGGATTCAGCAGTCCTGTTCTCAATCAGCGTCTCCCTCCAAGGTGATTGGCCAAAATCCAAAGGTTGTTCTGGGATTCCAGTTCATCAGCGGCGCAGGCATGTGGAGTTAATAATTTCCAGCGTGTTTTACAGCTGTTACACAATGGACACTGTGTCAAAACTCCTGCAACAAGGTGCGCCCCCCCACGACCCACCCCCCGAGCTCGCCGCTTTTACAACTCGACTGCGGATGACAGAAACGCGTAAAAAAGAAAGTTATTCGTGCAAAGTCAACGCGTGTTACGTCGCGTTGGGTTCGGGTCGGGCTGTGATGAGGGAATGTTACTCCGAGACCAATTTGGATGGAGTTTTAACTGGTTTCCTTTCATGGGCGTGCGAGAAAGCGGCGGTCGGTTTGGAGACGTCAGCCGCGGGACAACATCTGCTTCGGCCATCGCCGAATTACGGCGGTTAAAAGGCGCAAACGCCGTGCTCGCACGCGGCACCAAAAGTGACGTATGGCCAAGATGTACACCAAGGGGACAGGTCAGGAGGTACACCTGTGGAATGAAACAAGTGTGGGGGGGGGGGAAGGAAAATCAGCTTGAATACGTGATACGATATTACGAAATAATCGTCATATCATATGGACCTCATTTGCATTGGTGTAGGATTGTCATACTTCCTCTCGAGGCTCAGTGGCTTTGGCATTTATTTGAGGTGAGGCGTTTTTTTTTAATCATTTTTTTAGAAAGGAGCCACAATGTATCTCTCAAAAAATTATATGAGAGGAGCATTTTTTTTTTTTTTTAGAGAGGAGCCATAAATGTTTACACGTATCCAAAAAAAAAAAATGCACGCTACACAATACGCATTGCAGCAAATCGAGATGTAAAACGACAACACTCCTGGATTCTTCTGCTGGGAGGCATTTATTTCATATCGGGCATTTATTGGAGAGGAGTCCTTTCCTTTGGACAAATATCGTAATAGGACATTTTTGGGGTGAATTATACATTCAAAAATAATAACTAATTCCTCAAAATAGTCCATCTTTCAATCCTACAGTATGGAACGAGTGAAAAAAAAATGCAATTCAATTCCTAAGTATTGCACAAAAAGTTTAAAATTATTACAGGTATATAGTATTGATTAATATTTGGATTCACAATATTTTCCATTATTTATCAGATTCATGACAGAATGGAAATTTAATTGAGATAATTTTTTTCTCATCATGTCAATCAAAACTGATGATATTTGTAAACCACTTTTTTTTTTTTTTTTTTTATCCAACTTGTACTGGATGAAGTGAGCCGGTGTACCTAATGTTGTGACCAGCGAGCGTATCCCATCTCAAAGTCCGCGCAGGCTGTAAACATGGTTAAAAATTAAAAATCTCAAGTTTGGCAATGTTTTTTTTTTTCTGTTTTGTGCAGAAAATAAAAGCTGTTGACTTATTTACCGCCTGACGTCTATCAACAATGCCTGACTCTCTTCTCTTTTTGGTGCGCGTGTGAGCGCGGAATAATGAATATATTTACAATGTCATTCAGAAGTGCGCTCGCCTCCAGATAGTTGAGCTTCCTCTTCATGCACCTCTGTATTTTATTCAAAGCAGAAGCCTTCTATTACCCAGCCTATCGCTACAGCCCGAGGAGAAACACGGGGTAAAATAGTGACTTAATATTTCATATTGGTTGGATTATTCATCCGCACAAAGACATTTCCACCACTTCCTCCCCGCACGTTGCGACGTCCCATTTTTAATGAGGACGCCGCAACGTGGAAACTTTTTAAAAATTCAAATATTTTCCTTCAATCTTTAAAGAGCTTATATCTAATGAACTAAGATTTAATTTGGTGTGGCTTAGCATCCATTTGCAGTGCTCCTAATTAGCCATGCAGACCTCGGCGCGGATGAAAATGAAGGGGGCCAAAGCCCAAGTGAAACAAGAATTGGTTCCACTTTAAGTATTAATTGATTGGCTCGGCGGTATCCCTTACACACGCGCGCGCGCACAAAGCAGCGCAGTCATTTCTCATCAATCTGGCTCTGCTTCATTTGCCTGTCTACACCCCCCCCCCCAACCACCCTCCCACCCCCAGAGAGTCACGAGCTATCTGCTAGCGGAGCTTAGCATTTGATCACGCGGTGTCAATATCAAACCTCGGGATTACACGCGGCTGTCGTCAATAGCTGTAATGGTTTTTACATGTGTTAAGGTTAACTCAGCCATTTAATGTGCGCCGTACCTCCGAGATAATCGCTCAAAACGGGGAGGGATGGGGGGTAGAAAAAAAATAATAAAACGAGGACTTAAAAATGTCACGCAAACCTCTGCAGACCTGGGCTTCCGCGATGATCATACGCTCCACTCGGAGGCTCTTGTTGCCTTTTTGACAGCTTATGATTATGGAGGAGACAATTTCCGCTCTTCTTCAAGGTCTTGCGTTCATACACGTGTGATCAAGATTGTCTGCGCGTCACCAGAGATGCCATTATTGATCATAGCCCATCATGTGAATTCTCTTAAGTGTTGATTAGGGGAGCGCTTAAGAGTATTCGCTGTTGATCCTTTCATTTCAAGTCAGGAGACACTTTTTATGTGCTCTGCGTCGCTCCACATTTCAACAAAATGACATTTATGAACTCACTTTGATGGTTATTTGGACCAGAGCGGCTGTTGGAGCGTCCGTTGTTGGGCCTGCTAAAGCTACGTGGCACCTCTAAAAATACTGCTAGCTTGTTTTCATGAAGTTCAGGAGCAAATTTAGCAACATAAATGCTTCAGATAATCAGGATATGCAATACGACACATTATAATGGTAAGCACGTGTAAGATAATTAGTAACCACTGAAATGACTCAAAGACCTTAGTCCACGCAAGCTAGCATGCTAGTCATCATAAGCGGAACTCAACTAAATACATGAACTCGTATGAACACAACCAACCAAAAAGTCAATTAAGGGCCTAAAAATCATATCTCAGCATATATTTACATACATCCGACTTATCTTATCTATTAAGCCACATAGAAGCTGAAACAAACAAAACGAAACAAGTCAAGTCAAGTCAAGTCAACTGTATTTATAGAGCACTTTCAAACAGCCATCGCTGTATACAAAGTGCATGCTGAGTCGAATGCCAAAGAATACAAGTGAGTTTTGAGGAGGGTTTTGAAGATGGGCAGCGAGGAGGCTTGCCGAATGTTCAAACAAAACAATGAACAACCATCCTCACGTGCTGGAAGCAGTGAAGCGGAGACAAACAGAATCAGGAATAGATTGTGGGAGTAAATTCATACAATTTACAATTTAGCTTGTGAACGTACTGTTGTTCAGCGCTTCTGATCATATTTAAGACCGTGCCGACCCAAACGCGACTTTTACTTGATTACTACTGTACTGCACTAATTGCGGGCTAGTGCGTGCTTGAGATTGTAATCGGTAAACTCCAGATCTGATGCTCGTCCCTGCGTGTGTCCACGGGTAAACCATGCGCAGGAGTCCTGTATTTACTTTTCCTGACATATAATACTCTCCCAACTGTAGCGAGCGCAAGTGACAGCTACGAAATCCCCTCGCCGGCCCCCAATGCTGGCGAATGAGGAGCCGCTCTATTAGACACATGATCACATGATGTGGGATTAGTGGACTGGAGTCTTCAAAGCTGCTATTACAACTCCCGAGATGTGATACAGGCCTCCCCGCCGCTCCCCGCAGGGGCGCGTGGCTCTTCCTCAGAGAATTACCTGACACCGGCGTGTCTGCGCGCTGGGAGACGAGCGCCACCGTTCCGAGTGGAACGGGCGACATCAGTCGGATATGCTCGCGCCGTGCTGCGCTGAGCCAACAAGCCTCGCATTTAATCCCCACGCGTGTGAGCTGCCACGGTGGCTTTGGCGGGCCCGCATCACAGAAAAGGAGTTTAGGGTGCTCAGGCTGGAATGATGGGCGATAAAGTGGATTACAGATGGAGAAATGCCATCACCGTTGAATAGGCGGCGACGGCTTCCAAATGGTAATCGTGATTCACTTTTAGCTAATCGCGCTTGTATAAGCTCCGCTTGGCGGAATTAGGGTGGAGAAGCTTTTCCACGTTCGTTAGGTGAAGTGTGA
The DNA here is from genome assembly GCA_901007745.1 of Hippocampus kuda. Classification (NCBI taxonomy): domain Eukaryota; kingdom Metazoa; phylum Chordata; class Actinopteri; order Syngnathiformes; family Syngnathidae; genus Hippocampus; species Hippocampus kuda. The sequence continues at coordinate 1,532 of CAAKHF010006126.1, read as the reverse complement.
GTTTAATATGGTCGGGCGACAAGCACTTAAGTAGGCTTATATACCGAGACAACTACAGTTCGTGTACCTTGACTTAGTTGGGGTTTCATTTGTTCTGTAAACAAGCCTCGGAAATCAATTGACTGCCACAGTCTATTTCATCCATTTTCCCCATTGAAATGAATGGAAATGCCACAAATCCGCTGCGGTAAGCCGAAGTGATATAAAGGCAAAATAAATTGCCGTATGTTCAGTACTGGCATGTGTGTTGGAGGTATGCCTTCAAGCGACGTGGCCTCGTGAGTGACATCAAGAGCTGTCTTGTTCGTCTGAGTGTGAGAGTCTCAGCGTGAGTTGTGGCCTGCTTCCTTATGAGTGTTCTCATTTTGTATTTGCGCTTGACTTTCTCGGGCAATAGAGGGCTAAAAGCGTATCAGTGACTGTGGCTCGCCTTGGCCACAGGCAAGGACATTACAGTACCTTCATTGCTTCAGTTTTTTTTCTTCTTCTTTTTCGCACTTCACTCCAGCGGCAGCATATCCAAATTTTGGCTTGCCACGCAAAACAAATCAACTAATTTACGGATTGTAATTCGGAAATCTTATGAGTTGTGTCAAGGTAACGTTACTTCCCAACGAAGCTTGCTAACAAATTAACCATGCTAACAGCGCTAGCCTTACGAACTTTACTTACGAAGCAAATAAACTACTTATTGTACTCACTTGCTTAACTTTGTTAAATGGTAACTGGAGCCCATCCCAACTAAATGTGGGCTGATTTCTTTAAAAATATATATTTTAATCAAGAAATATGTTCCATTTGTGACACTAACGCTCTGCATGAGTGAAATGGCAGACGTGTTCATCCATTTAATATGTGATTAGTATGGGAATGCAAAACAGCAATGGAAAATACAGATTGGCCTGTGCAGGATACCCGTCGAGGAAAAAACTCTGGACGACTGATACGGTGAAAATTAAAATACATATACATACGCGCATTAAAAAGATGCAGTCATAATTGAAAGCGCAATGATTCTGTTTTAGGAGCCACCTGAGCCGTTCCGAGAGATTTTTATGGTGGCCATCCGAGCAAACATTTCACCGGAGTTTTATCACTCTGCTCACCTGTATCGCAACAAAGAAGAAAAATGGAAAGTATAAAAGTGGAGGGATAGTGACAAAACAAAACAACAACAACAACAAAAAAAAGAAAATCAAAAAAAAAAACAATTTTCTGAAGGTAAGGGGAGAGAAAAAAAAAAGTGTCTGCATTCTGAACTTGAAGTTACCTTTTCTAAAGCTGAACGCTGGGAATTCGGACCTCCCAGCGCAAACATTAACGGACTGAAATGCAGCTCTGGATGTAACAAAGGAAACAATACCAGGGAAGAGAGCCAAGACGGCAGAGCTGGCACGCCTGTTCCTGGGACCATGGGAATTTGGCTCCCAGAAATAATGGGGTTGAACAAGGCCCAGCACCACTGCTACTGTAGCTGGGAAAATGGTGCACCGCAAGCCAGGCTCCATCCAGGGAGACTTAAAACAGTGGAG
>CAAKHF010006124.1:0-13173 GCA_901007745.1 Hippocampus kuda | reverse complement strand
CTAGAACAATAGGTTTTTGTCTGAGCCCCCCCCCCCCCAAAAAAAACAGTATTTGGAGTCAGCATTCATTTTCAGTAAAAGGAAAAATATTGTCATCAAAATGAGAAAAATCATCTGCCAACTCTTTATTGAAATGGCTTTGCACATACTATGTTTGACTAAAGACATTTTTGTTTTAAAATTCTAAACAAAAAGTCCAGGGAGGGTTCACCATGTCTTTAAAAAGGTTGCACAAAACTTAAATAAGTAAATAGCACCATATAGTTTTCGACAGCAAATAAAGTTTTCTCAAATGTATACATAACTGAAATTTTAAACCTGTCCGTACAGTATCTTCATTTAATATTTACAAGTGGGCCTCGCTGACATTCATTTGATTTTAACCTGGGTTGGACGTACACCGCTCACATCTATTTTTACCACAAGTTTCATCCACGGCTAGATACAAAAGTATAAATGTGGTCAAGTATTGTATTAAAACACAATCTGTGTCCAGTATTTCGAACGCTTGGCGGCACGTGGTGGGCCGCTACGTTCTGCTCCCTTGTAACACAGATTTGTTTTGTATGGGCTAATGGGTGGATTTTTTTTTTTTTTTTTGCAACACTGCCACAGGACACAATACTTTGTGGGCCTTGAAAGATCAGCGAAAAATGCTGTCAAAGCAACTGACAATCTGGGGAACTCTGCCCTGAATACAGATGGCAGTAAACGCCTTAGACATGGCTTAAGATGTCAATATCGCACCCTTGCTTGAGGCTCAAAAAGACAGAGAGCCCCCCCGCGAGCAGGAGTGAGCAGATTTGATCACATTTCACTCACCAGCCAGTATGTCGCTATTCCTTGCTGCAATTGTCTTAATCTTCACAATGCCAGATTCGGCGGCCTATGGGGAAAAGAGAAGGACAGTTGAAGTGCAATAAAATGGCGCAGAGCAAGACAAGAGGCTGTTACAGTAAACCCTTGATTGTAGGACATTTGGAGACTGACACAAGCATCGAACCTTTTCATTAAAAAAAATCATGTGTGGCGTGGGCAAATTTCGTCACACTTCGCGTTTCCCTAATTGGGGAGGACAATATCCATCCATCCGTCCATTTTCTGATCCGCTTTATCCTCACAAGGGTCGCGGGGCACGCTGGAGCCTATCACGGCTGTCTTCGGGCAGAAGGCGGGGGACACCCTGAACCGGCTGCCAGCCAATCGCAGGGCACAAAGAGACGAAAAACCATCCGCGCTCACACTCACACCGAGGGACAATTTGGAGTGTTCACTCAGCCTGCCACGCATGTTTTTGGAATGTGGGAGGAAACCGGAGTACCCGGAGAAAACCCACGCAAGCACGGGGAGAACATGCAAACTCCACACAGGAAGGCCCGGAGCTGGAATCAAACCCGGTACCGCTGCACTGTGAGGCCAACGCGCTAACCACTCGACCACCGGGCCGCCTGGGGAGGACAGCATGTTCTCCTTAAATGATTTTTCTTTTTCACAGAAGCCTGGTGGAAAACTTTTGGATCCCAACGCTCACAGTTTCCCCCAGAGAAAAGATTTTCCTCTCAATGCCACAAAAACGCAGCCATGTCGACGACCTTGGCAGCTGCCGTTTAACCGCGTTTTCAGCTTGCTGCTGATGTCACAAAAGAGCCTCTGTCTCAGGTTAAAACTCGGCGGTGGAAAAATCTACAAGGACATTTAAGAGTCCCTCCGGTTATTTTGAACAATATGAGCACATTTGGAGAAGAATTTAAAAAAAAAGCAGAAGTGATTCCCGTCTGCTCATCTATCTGACGAGCAAGTTCCACGCAGGCACTGATGCGAGTCTCTCAATTCAGCAAATTCCTGGAACGATGACAAGCCTTGTTATTTTTACACACGGGAGCAGTGGCGCAAGATACGGAAGGACATTTCTAATATTTTGGTTTCGCCATAAGAGAGGCAAAATAACTATGCACCGTGACAGCATGATGCAACAATGAAGAATGTCAGTTTTGGAGGATATACAGAAAGGATGCCACGTTACGTCTATCGCCTTCCGAGCAGAATTTAGCATCCGTTTTGCAGAGCCGTGATTTGTAGTCTGGCAACAGAGTGTTGTCATGTTCTTAACATTTTTCCACGCAGCTGACATGGCTCCGAATCCACTTGTTATATCACTTTTGTCGAACGCAGCCGTCGACCACTCGACTCTCATCATTTCAGCGAAGGTAGCGAATGATGATATCGCCAAAAGTGACCGAGCAACTTTTGCGTTTCCAAATGACAGCCGCCGCTGCTTAAACAGTGACACGGCTTACTTGTATTTTGCCGACACCATCAGCGTCACATTTTCGGCTCGTCTTTAACTCCACAGCATGTTTCCCGCTCATGAACTTTTGTGTTAACTGTTGGCATTTAAAAAAAAACAACAAAAAACAAACACGCACGCACACACACTGAAGATTTCAAATCGGTATTTGGGACCTGCCCTGCACACCCCACCATGCCAAAAAATGCTGCGCAAGGGCAATGCTGACATTGTGTTGCATGCCTTAAGACAGCAAACTAATTCAGCCAAAATTATTAGTGCCTCAGCAGTTTGCAGCCAAGTCGTGCGCGCCACTCCTCAGTTGCCTGCAGCTCAAATCCACAACAATTGACAGAATGCTCAACGACTCAATATGGCCCATTTTAGACATACCGATTGTCGACTTAATATTGCAACTTCAGGTAAGGGAAGCCAAACGTGAAGCCCTTTTAAGGCACATTCAAAACATTCTGTTCTCTTATTTGACCTCCTTGATCTGTATTTCACATCTTAAGAAAATGTGGGATCATATTTTTCATATACTTCATATAATGAGCGTGAAACAGATTGAACTAAGGGCTGTGGGGGGACCCCTTGAAAGTCCAAATGATTTTCCAAGCAGCCTTGTGGCGTGAGACAAGCAGAGCAACGAATGATAAAGAGGATTTGTGCTTGCGGAGGGGCTTGGCAAAGTCATAGAGGCCGGCTTGTCTGGCTGTGTGACTCACACAACAATAGCGACGACAATAACACCAACACACACCGAGTAGAGGAATAACGCAATAGAACTGAAAATTGCAAAAAAAACAAACAAACAAAAAAAAACGGTGAGAATTTGGAACAAGTTTACGAGTAAGCGTGAAAATTGTCGTCATCCGAGTTATTCTTCAGAAACAGCAGAACAATAACAATACAGTTTTTCAGTTTTCAGTACTCATGACTGTAATGAGGACAAGCAGTGTAGGCAACAAGTTGGACATCATGTCTGGATTTTTGTTTGTTTTGCACAAAATGATCACTTGAGAACAAATTAAGACACATTCCCGTTTTAAGTTCGGTGTTCATTAAATTATCCATTCGCTTATTTTCTATCACGCATGTCCTCCTTATGCCGAGCGTGGAAACCACCACGGCTGAGTGAGGACGAGACGCGGGGTGTACCCTGAATCGGTCGCGAGCCATCCACAAGCCAGAGACAGATAACCATTCATACTCATAATCAGAACTGAACCCAAATTACCCGCAAGGAGGCCAGGCGAGCGTACTACTGTTACATCGCTCGCAACATCATTCTCATTACACTCGACATCAATTCCAAGTTTTATTACGGCAAAGCAAAGCAGCTTTATTGATAGAGCGCATTCCATCAACAAGATACCTCAATGTGTGTCACATAATTAAAAGTACATTTTTAAAAACATTTACAAAAAAAAAAATGCGTTAAAGACATTTCTGGATTTAAAAACATTCACAGCTGGGGCTGCCGTCACTTCTATTCGTAGCTCATTCCGTTTGCATGCAGCATTACAGCTAAATGCTGCTTCACCATGTTTGCTTTGAACTCTGAGCTCCACTAAACTGACCCAAGTCTGCAGACCTCAGAGCCCTACTGCGTTTATACTCAATTTGCATTTCTTTCATAGTTACATTTCAATAGTTAGTATTGGTAAATTCTATACTCAATTACTGGTGTTTCTCAACTGCTAAATATTGGTAAGTTGTGTACAAATATTACAGGGGGCCCCGCTTCTACGACGGCGAAAGTATGTGTACATTTGGGCTTTTATGAAGAAATTTAGACTTACCAGGAAATGTTACATAAATAAAGTAAATGGTGGGAATGATGGGAATCTTAAAACTGTGGAACCGCACGTGTCATAAATGTGTGCATTTTTAATGAGGCAGTGGTAGCAGTCTTCATTAGGGAGCTTGAAACAGTCAAGACAACTGTCTGTGTACTCACCACATTTGCACAAGTTGCCACAGAAAACATGCACCGGCTGACCTTTTTTTGAGGGTCAGGTCAAAACAATGATAGGGTTAAATCAGAACTGTGGAGGTGCAAATCATGAGACGAGGAGCCAAAGGCAAGACATGTCTCGTTTAGTTTTTCCTAGTGAAAGTAAGATGTCAAGCAATGAATTAATCGTCGCATTATTGTCAGACAGGCACGACACATTTTGCAAAGATCCAAAGTCTTTAATTTAACATCGACGACTTTTATCAGGATATTCTCGGTCATAATTGAAATTGATTATACTATGGGTGGGTGGAAAAGGAGCAATATGTAAATGAGCCAACAAGTTTGAGAAGGCTCAGATTCCTAATGTTGTGTCCGATGTGTGACGTGGCATGGAGCCCATTTATGCCAACAAGCAGCTTATTCATCAAGAACTCGGGCAGAACTTTCCTCGCGAACCCGTCCAGAAGTAGGCCTGCTGGTGGTGATGGTGGTTAGGTTCTACATAAATTGTGTCTTATGCGAAGCTAATACAACTCGGACACTGACCTCTTTAACTGGGGGGAATTTCTTCTTGCACTCCATGGAGAGCGAGCGCAGGTCGGTCTGCATGTTCTCCAGCAGTTTCTTCACCGCTTCGGGACTGCTGGTCGACATCTTTGAGCCCAAGGAGAGTGTTCGACGGACGGAAGAGAGGGGGCGGGGGGGAATAAACAGCAGTCAGGCAACGCGGAGCACGGTAGCGCGGACGTCGTCGTCACCGCCGCCAACCATCCACAGCTTCCCTGCTCAATAATCCGCCGCGACTTCCCTTTTTTTATTTGCCTCCCCTGGAAAAAAGCACGGAAACGCCGCGGTGCATCCACACGGGATCCCCCGTTTCGTTCGCTTGGAGCGCCGGTGCGCAGGAGAGCAGCGACGACGTTGACATAAGTCCGCTTTCATCAGACGGCGCGGACATTAAACGTGCTCAAAATGACATGCCGCCCTTTTAAATGTAGCTCCCTTCATCGACTGAACTATAGCGTTCGAGGGCGACGTAAATGGTATCGGCCGCCGTTAGCTTGGCTTTTTTACCCACAATGCATCAGGGCTCGGTGGGTGACACGTCATTCCCACTTCCGTAAACACTAAGCCATTCATCATTGTGACCACAGCGACGCCTGCCGATTAAATCTTATATAGACCGGTCAGCAACACTTTTGATCCGAAAGATAGCATTCTATATACCGTATAGTGCTGTAGTCTTGAAAGCACACAGCAATAACACAATTAAATAGAATGTAATGAATTAAACACTTTATACATCGTGATTTTATGCTTCAATGCTCATTGACATTGTGCTGCTCCTTCTATTCTTGGCCACACAGGAGCAGTACAATACAGATATAGGCAACACATGAAATGTTTTTAAAACTAAAGTAACTTTAAAACATTATACATATACAAGTGTACACTTTTATTATGTAAAAATGTAAAAAATAATCGGACTAAAGGAGGACAATGACGGTTGTTTTTCTTTTTTTTTTTGTGTGTCACAACAATAGCCAGATGTGACTCTGCAATTGCCAATGAGACGCTTACATTTTATCCAAATTTTGAAACCATGCAAATTATGCATGAGCACCAGATCAGCAGTATCAAGACAGTCAATCAGGTAACTCCCAAGGGTCCGTTGCCCTGATGAGGTATGTCATTACGTGTTTGGGCAGGTGTCAGACTGAACTTTGACCCAGCAGTCTCTAGCAATTGGACTCCACTTGGTGGACGGGCGAATAGCCATCTTTGCTCGGAGGCGCCTTCCGATGGAGGCCATCGGAAAACAAGTTCTCCCGCTGCCGTTTGCACTTGGGTAAATTGTCGCAAGGGGTGGTCAGTCGAGTGAGGCGCTGAGTGGAAGAGAAAATGTATAACATCAGAATTCATGACAAAAATGGAATAAGACCCCATACATGAGAGTCAATGGTGAGAACTAAGGAAGCACAAATGAGTCATTATTGTACAGTATTATTGTACAGTGGTGCTTTGAAATAAGACTTTTTCAAAACAAGAACAGTTGTTCACTTTGGTATGCAAGTGGATTTTGGCAGACAGTAAAGAATAAAAACAAAACAAAACAAAAAAAAAGAAGCTTCAAGCTACTCCCAGTATTTTACTGTCAAACTAAACATAAAACAAAGAGAATAATAAGTTGTACAACTCAAACAACTTTATAGATAGATAATTACTTTGTTGTCGGATACATGTGACAACAAACAAACATTAACATTTAACAAAGACAAAGGCCATCGGCTCTCAATAAGGCCTCGTCGATTTTGTGTTGTTTTTAGAAGCTGCTCCTTGTCTTAGACATGGCCCCACTATCTTAAAGCTAATGGAAAACGCCAGCTAACAGTTCACATCAACACTGACAGTGTTATGACATTTCAGGTATCGGATATTTTAACACAGATGATAACACAATAGTCACAGGCATATACTCCTTATCCTGTGGAAAAAAAAACCCAACTGGAATTATTGCAACCCACCGCACAGAATTAGTGCCGACTCTTTAATTGGCTGGTTCTTTGTGTTACACTGCCCCCTACTGGGAAACCTAAGCACACCAGAAGAAGCACTGTATTGAATCATTTTGCACAAACTTTTTTGGGGTGAGGGGTAGTTGTCAGAACAGATTAATTTCCACTCATTTGAATGGAAATTAAATCCTTAAATTTCAGTAGTATTTCCCATGTCCTTGGGCAACTTGAAACTGCTTTTTTAAAATATATATTTTGTGTTTGTGTGTGCATCATACCTGTCGTAGTGACCCAGAGGTGGAATGGAGTTGAACTGCCACCCAAAGAGGAATGCACAGCATGGACGATAGGGCGAGGACCCAGCCAATTCCGTAGCCCCACCACGGGTACACGTAATCATTGTTGTATTTTAACGGGGAGTATTTGATCAAGGCAAAGGCAAATGTTCCCTGAAATAGAAAACACAGAAAATAATGACCCATCGTTGAACATCTTTGGACCACCAGATGGTGCTCTTCTCTCAAAAGAATAACTGGCCAACTGAGCATGAGAACGTGGAACCCACAAAGCAGGTTGCAGGGGTAAAAAACAGCCAGCAGTACTTAATGACAGCGCTCGGACGATAACCAATCATGTCTTCGATGTTGTCATAGAAATTGTCTGCACCTGTAATTGAAGGAATCGGAAATCGGAACGCCATCAACAAAATGCACTCGAATGACCACTGTAGCATTCACTCAACACACTCACCGTAAACCCACGCGATGCAAACCGTCTCGAAAATGGCCACAAAGAGCAGACACATCCCGCTGGCTGCGTAGTAGTCAAAAAGCTGGAAGATGTACATTCCTCCCTGTGGGCGACATCCAGTAAGTAAATGCCGTTTATCCTCACGAAGGGTCGCGGGCGTGCTGGAGCCGATCCTAGCCGTCTTCGGGCAGTCGGCAGGGGTAAACCAGTCAATCGCAGGGCGCATATAGACAAACAATAATTCACACTCACAATCACACCTGCGGAAAATTTAAGATAAGATAAGAAAACCTTAATTTGTCTCACAATGGAGAAATTTAGAGGGCTCAATTAACCTACCGTGCATGTTTTTGAATTATCAACAATCAATGTCAGAAAAATTTTGTGATTTATTTATTTATGAATAAATACAATTGTTATTTTGACATATACAGCACAATGGCATTATGGGAGGGCTTCCTATCATCAGCTTTGTGGCTGCCCATCATTTTTTAACCTACAAACATTTTAAAGCGTTGAAAATTGTGTTTGCATTTTTAAATCTCGCTGCATATGAAAGCTGAAATAAAATGTCTTCTTTCTTCCAATTCTCTTGCCCTGCCTCAACCACTGACATCTGCATTTTGGCCTCTTTTACTGCCGCTTCTCCTGTATCCTCCTGCCCTCCAGAGGGGGCTAGGTGGCGATGAGCGAAGTCCGATTGTTGCCCTACGGTACTCTGTATCCGTCGACCGGGGTCAGGTTCTGGGGACAACCACTTCCCCGAAGACGTCTAGACCAGGGGAAGTCAATGAGTTTTGGGAACTGTGAAGCCTCTTTGAGACTCTTTTGTGAGTAAGGGCTATTCAGATACGCTTGACTTGTCGGGAAATCTGAAAGTAAAATTGAGTGGAGGAACTGACCACAGCATTCAAGATATCTTACACGGGGGAGGCGCTACAAGATTCCTTGTCGACACAAGGTCATGGTGATAAACATTTGTGAGCCAAAACATGAATATTTACTTGACATCCAACTGACCTCAGTGAGCATGATGAGGCCCATGAGGAAGGAGAGCACGGCCACGGCGAGGATGAAGAGCTCCCTGCGGTGTTTGCGCCGGAAGGTGGACGGGTACATGTCCACCACGGCCGTCACCAGGCTCTCCACGCACACAAACTGCGGCAGACATTTTGGACATGTACTCCGAAGGACAGGCAGACGGAGTCCCGGTATCGGAATGTAACTGCGTGTGGCTCTCACTTGACTATCCAGTCCCAAAAAGACAATCATGACGAAGAAGCAACAGGCCCACAGAGGCGAGAAAGGCATCATGGACACAGCGCGTGGATAAGCGATGAAGGCCAAGCCTGGACCTGCGTTTCACACACTTCAATTGGACACGGTGGGCATGCCGAGCCGAGTTGGGGGGACTCGTGCAAAGGAGTCTTTAGCATTTTCGAGGATGGAATAGAAACACTCAGCCCGAGTCAGCCTTCGAAATGACATCAAGCCCACGTTTTGGATGGTTTGAACCCTTTGTTTAAAACCCTGACCGATGTTTCACAACCCCGATGGATGGCTTCAAATCTTAATTAGAAACCTAAACTTTGTTTGAAATACCAACATTAGCTTCAAACCCTCATTTGAATCCTGACCATTGTTTGAAACCCTAAAAAAGGCTTGGACTTGTAATTTGAAACTTCAACCATTGCTTGAAACCATAATTTGAAAGCCTAACTTAGGGTTGAAACAGTCATGCAGGCGGGAAACCTGAACATTGGCTTCAAATCCCAAAAAGTCCAACCAAAGAGTTGAAACCGTAATTTGAAATCTTGGCTTCAAAGTCGACTTTGAAACCCTAACGTCTGGTTTGAAAACACAATTGAAATGCTTCCTTTGATTCCTCATCTTTACTTCAAACCCCAATTTGAAATCTCAACGATTGTTTAAAACCATAGTGCAAACAAAATTTAATATAAATGTCAAACTAGGTTTTCGACCCAGGTCCATGTTTGTAACTCAAAACCAGATCTTGAAACCTTGGTTCCAAACCATAATTTGAAACCCAAACCCTTGTTCAAAACCCGATGTGCACTGGATGACCCATCCTCACACAGACCGACCTCAACCCCGCCACTGATCGAAATCCTTACCTTGGTTTGAAACCCAAATTTCAAACCCTCAGCTTGCCTATTCACATGTGGATCATTTGAGTCGATGAGGGGACGGAACCACTGACCAGACTCGGCCACCTCTGAGATGGGAACGTCCTGTTCGTACGACATGAAGCCCAAAATGGAGAAAATGGCGAAGCCTGCGACAAAACTAGTGCCGCTGTTCAGGAAGCACAGAGACAAACAATCCCTGCAAATCAAACAGAGGACCATTTGCATAGATTTGATCGCCCCGTCCAAAAGTCCACCCCAAATTTGTGCCGTGCTCACCTGTAGCAGTCGTTGCTGTACTTGTTATAACTTCCCAGTGCGGTGAGGCAACCGAGGCAGATGGCGTAGGAGAAGAAGATCTGAGTGCCGGCGTCCATCCACACCTTTTAGCATGCCAAACAAACAGACAGTCCGAAGGAAACTGTTTCAATACGTGACATGCAAATGAAGAAGGTTTTTAAACCTTTTTGCTTCATCGCAGACATTTTTGAATAGAAGCAATTATTCGGGCTCCGCCGATTAATCGGTTGGGCTGGTTTAATAGGCTAATATCAAAATCGGCAAAAGCGGGCTGAGTGTTCTTTTTATATTATTTCTTCTGACAATTACAGCGTACGATATGAAACAAAGAAAATGACGCAAAATTGGCCGATTTGTTTTGCAGATTTCTCTCTCAGTACAGTTAAGGTGTATTCAAGGAGAATCATTTCAAAGAATCAGCAAATTTAATGGTCGCACATGCGACTTTGTACGTGCGCTTCCTCAAATTGGCAAAATGGCACCAATTAGGGCCAGTCTGCATCAGGGTTGTGTCAAGCAAAGCAAATAATAATAAAATGAATGCCTAAATTGTCCTATTTTGGACTTGTCCGTCCAAATGTGTCTTTGGACCAACCTGTGGGTCAGAAAGCCGCCCCAAATCTGGGTAGAGGTAGAAGTGAATCCCCCGCGATGCTCCCGGCAGGGTGACTCCTCGGATCAACAGGATTACCAACATCACATATGGGAACGTGGCTGTAAAGTAAACCACCTGTCAAGGAATAACAACCAAGACACTCTTACAACTGCTGTAACCCAAAATTGGGGAAATAGCAAACCCGGCGCTGGGTTCCAAGCAAACGTTGGGTTATTTCTACCCAGAGCAGCAGCAACTTTCCCCTCTCTGGGGTTGCCACGGGAACATCCAGGGTGTCCGTGCTCACCTTGCCGGTGGACTTGACTCCCTTCCAGATGCAGAAGTAGCAAATGATCCAGGCAATGGCCAGACAGATCACCAAATCCCAATTCAAGGAGCCAATGTGATCGATACCCGAGGAAATTCTCAGCACCCTGCGTCTGAAGCACATGCATCCGATGCTGCAGTTATTACTTCTCCTTGTATGTCAAGTCCATTGGAAATGTTAACCCCCGCCAACAATCCAAAACAGGGATTCTCAAAATGTGCGACGCTGGATTGTTCTGGTGGTCACGACTTACTTATTTTAACAGTATGCAATCCATATTTTGGATTTCAGTACACGACAGTGAGATAACTGTGTTAGTGTGTTTTCACAATCGAGTTTTCGTAAAAATAATGAATCCAATTTATATGGCACTTTCCTGTCACACACTCGATGTATCCACATGGGGTGGTAGTTGTATCGACGCATGACCTGGACAGAGCGGGATTAGAACTGTTTGACACTGTTACAATTACATCTTCTTATTCTTCATGACAGTAAGCATTAACTGTTCATTCACATGCCTATTTGATGGTATTTTACATTAAAAAAAATACAAGATACTGTTTTAACGTCAATAATTTACAGCAATCCATAATTTTACGGTGTGAAATTACAGTTAATGACTGTCCTTGTTAACGTTTTTAACTGTAAAATTTACATATATGGATGAATATTGAACACTATTTTACAATTATTATAAAAGATAATGTGTACATTCATCGTCAATTCACAAATATTTGTCCCTCATTTTGATGTGACATCGGTGCTACATATTTTTCTGGTTGTACTGGGTGTAAGAAGTTTGTGAGCCACTGTACTAAAACATGCAAAAATCTTTTTTTTTCTTTTTTTGTGAGCTTACTCCCAGAACTCAATGACCGGAGAGGTCGCATTCCCGAGGGCGCCGACGGAGCTGTTCCTCGTCTGAAACGTCACACAGGAACCTTGAATTACAGAAGGATTCAAATGCATGACTCCTGACGACACTTTCCAAAGTGTGCGTGGTCTGACTCTTGTGTGAAAAGGGGCACCGCACCCGTGTTCCAGGTGTTGTTGCACGAGGCCCACGGCAGGTCCCAGCTGAAAGAGTTGGACAGGTAGAAGATGGCCCAGGCTAACACGATGACGTAGTAGATGTTCAGCAGGGCCACGATCACTTGAGTGGCATAACCCACTCCTGCAAATGAAAAAAAAAAAAAAAAAACATACAACGTGAAACATCAGGGTTTGGACTGCTTGAGTGGAACTTTTACCAAAAAAAGTATTCTAAAGTGAATCATTTAATCGTGAACCAATCTACCTGATTCCTAATGTTGGTATTCTGAATGCGGAAAAAAGGGTGGTTACCTTCAAACAAAGGGCAAATCTTCCTCCAGGAGGTGATGCCGCCTTCGCTGGTGTATTGTCCCAGCGCCGTCTCCAGAAAGAAAACGGGGATGCCGCAAGTAAACAGGAAAATGAGATACGGGATGAAGAAAGCACCTGGTGTGGGGCAGACCAACATTGAAAATGGACACGTGATTGAAAAGTGACTTTTGTTCATGCCTTTTTGTTTCAGATGCATCAAATGTCTCTTTTAATAGAGCAAGACACCAAAAAAAAAAAAAAAGCAACCAGGCAAGAGACCACGTCCTCACCTCCTCCGTTCTTGTAACAAAGATAGGGGAAACGCCACACGTTCCCCAGGCCGATAATTTCTCCGGCCACGGATAGAATAAACTCCATTTTGCTGGCCCATTCTCCCCTTTCTGTCATCTCCTCCTCTGGACTGAGCGCAATGTTCAGGGCTGTGCCGTCTCCGTTGGCCGCTTCCATCTTCATCTGCTGAGTCGTGTCGCCTTCAGGAGGTCACAGAGGGACAAAATGAAATGACACGTCTGTGGCGCCGCGTTACATTGAATATAATGGATTTGAACGTAGAAGGGCGGGCCACAAAGGCCAAAAAAATTAATATGCATTGTGATATTTAATTAAACATGTTGCGCTTATTGTACAGAGCAGCATTTCCAGTCAATTTGGTTCCTTTTCTCAGGTCTGTGACTGTGTGAAGAACATTTCTTTCAAGTTGCTGAACAAAAAAAATATGGGTCAAGGTGCGCAGGGAACATTCCACAGACATGAGGAGCCCGGGCCTGAATTAAAAAAAATCTGCACCTTTCTAGGAGTCAATTTTCCTCTCAATTGACCAAGTTGCCGCCCCCCCCCACCCTCCCTGTCAAAAAAAAACAAACTTGTCCAGGTGCATGGGAAACATTCCACACACATTAGGAGCCCAAGCCCCCCCAAA
>CAAKHF010006122.1:33156-45677 GCA_901007745.1 Hippocampus kuda | reverse complement strand
GGGGGGGAGTTTTGTTGAGCCGCTGACGGCCGCGGGACTTCCCCCCCAGTCGCGGGGAGCTCTCAGTGGGTGGGATTAAGTGCGTGAGCGCAGATGATGTAATGTGGGGGGGAGGGGGGAAGCCTTCTGTCATGTCATATACAAGAAAGCTAATCACCTTTCTCCCCTCCTCCTCCTCCTCTCTCATTTCAGAGCATCAAACTTTTGCTGCAGAGGTGAGAGCGAGAAAGCCTCGCATTCAAGTGCTGCCGGCGATTTGCGTTCATTTGCGCCGCTTTGGTTTTGTTGGCAGACCCTCGCTGAAGTTTGAGAAGCCGGCTTTTGTACCTCCCAGTCTGTGCGAAGGCCGATTTGCGGGGCCTCTGCAGTATCGAGTGTGGAAATCCATGAAAGGCAGCATTTACCCAGGTACGACAATCAAAACCCTCGACAACTGCCAACCAGCACTGAAAGCGGCGGGATAGCTGCATCCATCCGTCCATTTTCCATCGCGCTTGTACTCGTTAGGCTGAGCCCATCTCATCGACAACAATTCACATTCCTGCCTCTGGACAATTTTAGCGTCTTGCGAAGTCAGCTGGGATAGTCTCCATGCCAACCGCAAGGAGAAGCGCTATGTCGGAAATGGACGGATGGGCAAACATTTTCAGCTCCATGAAAGCCTTTTTGCCGTGTGACATCTTCCTTTTAGTCCCGGCGGTCATCACCTTTAACTCCAGCACGGCCAACCCGTGGCTCAGCCTCAGCTCGTCACTGACCTGCGTCCGCTACCAGACCTTCAACCACGCCGTGGAGGACAACCCGCACAGGTTCAACGCCGCCCTGTCGCTGCTCGGGAGCCAAGGTTTCACCCACGGGCGGCACTACTGGGAGATCGAAGTCTACAGCAGCACCGTGTGGACCCTGGGCGTGGCCCGGGAGTCGGTCCCCAGAAAAGGAGTCATCAAAGCTCTTCCGGCAAACGGCTTTTGGACCCTCTCGCTCTCCTACGGCGTACAGTATATGGCGGGAACGTCCCCGCCCACCGTTCTGTCCCTGGAGGAGCCGCTGGCCAGGATCGGGGTGTACCTGGACTACAAGAGAGGTCTGGTGTCCTTTTACAACGCAGAGACCATGACGCATCTGTACACCTTCAGGGAGATCTTCAGCGAGACGCTCTTTCCGTACTTCAACTTGGGCTTTCTGGACAAAGTGCACGAGAATGAGCCTCTGAAAGTTTTCTTGCCAAAGATTTAAACTTACTGTCAAGTTTTGGAATGAGACACTACCGTGAATTTGGACCGTTTTTTTTTCTTTTTTAAACGCTCGTAGACTGGCTCTATGAGGCACGAATGTGTTTGCGATACATCGAATAAATATTTTCATCTCCAAAACGTGAGTGGTTTTATTGGATTGTTGGGTTTATCGTTTTCGCGATGCATCAACGTGGTACTCAGGAAAAAAATTTAAAAAGTATATATGTGAACATAAAAACAGTACAGGATACTGTTAGTCATTTTGGAAAATGTCTGATTTATTATTATTGTTACTATACCAACAACAAACTACCACATTTTCCGTCGGTAGCTACATCACACAATGTTCCGATGACGAGCTTGAAACAAAATCACAACCGGCAATGAAGTGAAGAAGGTGACACAGGAAAACAGTTTGCGGGTTATCGTTTTAGTGCAAGTGAAGCAAATAGCGGGACTAACATTGCCCCCCCTCCCCCACCCCCTTACTCCCCACAAACTCGATGTGCAGAAACACTCAAAGCAACTCAACTGCATTGATCAAACGTGATCATGTGACCTCAGACACAATGCGACGCAGCACAGAATGAATAACATCAACTCCATTCGCCGACGCTGCCGAAGGCGCTTTTGCTCAACCCAAAACGCTCCAACGCGATTCATCCCAACTCGAGGAGATTTACTGAACAACGTCGACGCTAAAAGTGCCCTGCATCATACAGACAATCAATTTCTTTTACGAGTGACCGAGCACGAGACAGCTCTTGCACTGGATCTCATGTAAAAACAACCGCTGTTTTTCCACGACGTCTGCATTTTAAATCTTCACTAAGCTACAAAAAAAAGGTCATTACAGGCTGTGTGAGGCAAAAAAAAAAAAAAAAAGGCCCAAATCCTTGTTGAAAACTAGTCCTTAGTGTTTATCCGAAAACTGTAACACACGGAGTAAAATATGTCATTTTGCTTCACTCGAACAGACGTGAGTGGTACATTCGCGGGTGTTGGGGTGCGATTCCACATGTCTGCTCCTCGCCGGACAAAATGTTTAAGTGGAGTAAGGTTTTGGCTTTCGTAGAGTCACTTGCTCACGTGTAGAGTGTCCTGAAATTTGGTGCTTGTGTAGTGCAGGTGGAAACCTTTTTTACCGATGCTGTCATCCGAGTGAAATTTTACCACCAGGGAATCCCCAGCGGAGTAGATCTCCTCCGGGGCCTGAGGAGGAAGAAAAAAAAAAATACACACACACACATGCATCAACGTGAGAATTTGAAGAAATGTGCGGTCACGTATGGGCGGCGGGGGAAGTCGATTTACTGGAGTCCACAGTGGACGCAGTACAAGGTGTTTATTTTGAAGGCGGTCTCCCAACGGGGAGGGGGAGGCCTTGGTGGAGCGTGCATGGAAAAAGCGCGACTCGGTGATAGAAGTGGAATGAATTTCAAGTGACTCCAGCCTACACGATGTTGAACTGAAAAGTCATTCTCGTCGCGTGTCAGTGAGAGCGAGACAATTTTCGAGCACTAGCGCGCTCCAAACAACTTGTTTGGGCTCGGCCATTTTCGAGACCTCGATCAAGCAAGCGTCGTTCTACCGTCTTAAACAATTTCAACGTGTTTACAATTTTAATGATCTGTTTTATCTGAGTGGGCTTTCAATGTGAATGAAAAAAAAAATGACGACACTTCAACGATAATTATTGACCTAAAGTCCTTCCAATAATATTTGTATGAAATTCATGTCATTAGGTTGATTCCGTAAAGCTTCAATGTTGAAGACTTTCATTTCGATTGTGCTTCCTGCAATTGCAATTCTGCTTCCTGTTTGCCACCTCAATTTGAATCAAAGAATCAAGTTGGAATTTAGGGGCCAATTCAATTCGTACAGCCCTGATTGTACCTGACAATTAAAATTTTTGTTTCTGCGGCATGTCGGTAGATGTGCAGCCCTCAATCGGTTGGTGAACGGCGAAAAGTGACCAATTTTTTTTTTTCCTCGCAATGGTCCATTTTAGTCACGTTCTGCCGTGTCACTCAGTATGCATCAATTCGAGGCACGGCGTCGACTCTTCAAACTGTACATCGACGGCGAAGGAAACTATTTGAAAAGATACAGCGGTTGGTCGTCGACAGGGGTATGCTTGCTTTTTTGAGCATTTGTTTACCCCCGATCCGCAGAAGCGGCCCAGCTTCGGGGACTTGATGTCAGCCCCGTCGTAGAGCTCCACGTAATCGTAGCCGCAGTCGGGCTCCTCCTCGATTTCAAACACTTGAAAGAGAAGCTCCACTCCGTAACCCTTCTCGGCGGAGACGACCCACAAACAGTCGGAGCCGCCCGGATAGTTGTTGTCTCCAAACTGTGCATGAGAGTACAAATCTTTTGTCTTGACCTCAGCGCTAAGGTTTCCTCCGCATTCTGGAGCGACCACAAAATTAGAGAGTGAAAAAGAGGAGCCTTGAAGGAAAAAAAAAAAAAGAAGAAAGAATCAATCCTTCTTTTGTGAAGCAATCAGAAAACATTTGATGGAATTTTATCACCTGCTGTATAGGAGGCAAGAAAGCCTCTCTTCTGCACCGAGTTGTCCGAGAAGAAACGCAAGAACAAGGCGTTGTCACTGGAGATGACGGGAGAAGGCTTCCTGGTACCGCAAACGCGAACCAATCTCGGGGCACGGACATCGCTCCCGTCAAAGATTTCCAAATGGTCGTAAGCACACTCCAGATGAGCCTCCATGTCAATGTCGTTAAAGGCCTGAGAGGGGAAAAAAAGAAAAAAAAAGCACAGCGTGCTCAGAAAACACTGTGACTCCGTATAGCAGTTTTTTTTCCCCCTTACGAGTCTGATCCGATGGCCCGGAGTGGTGGACAGAGTCCAAGTGCAGGCCTTCTTGCTGGGATACTTCTCAGGCCAGTTGGGGCTGCTGACTGTGCCCGACGCGCCGTTTAGCGCGAGATCGCAGCCCGCTGGAAAAAGACAAGAGAACACATTTCACAACAACCGCAATTTCCTCTTCTCCTATACTTGGCAGCATTTGTGTTTGCCAGATGTCCAAGGAATTGTTTTTGTTTTGTTTCGTCCACAGCTTTAAAAAACACAGATTTTTACAATAGAAAATGTTACGGTCATTCCAGTCGATTTTAGACATCACGTGTAAAATAAAACCGATACAGTGGACAGCTTTTCATGACATGTCATCAGGTTACACGGTAAACACCAGCGCTCTTTTTTTTGGGGGGGGGGGGGTCAAAAGAACACCCCAGTGGATCGCGGCGCCACGCGCACGCACCTTCCTTGCAGTCGCGCTTGTCGTCGTGCAGCATGTAGCCACTGCGGCACTGACATCTGTAGCTTCCCATGGTGTTCACACATTCATGCTGGCAACCGCCGTTTTCTTGCGAGCACTCGTCCATATCTGCAAAACACGGACGGGCACATAAAAATCTCCACGCGGCAGGATGAAAAGGTGCAAAATAAACAGAGGGCGGAAAATGACAGGGCAGAGTTATGTGGCGTAAAATTTTAAAGAGGCAATCCAATTGGCGGGTTAAAAATCAATCCTACATCTCGTCACAGTTCGTCCATCAAAGTTGTCACGCTACCAGAGAAAAAGTGAGCCTTGAATCCTCGCTTGGAGACAGTATTGTCAGACTTGAACTCCACCCTCAGGTTGTTGTGCAGCGAGGCGATGGCCTCGGGTTTCTCGGCTCCGCAGAACTTCCCGTGAAGCTCGGAGTTGGCGCTGGCCCCGCTGCGCACCTCCACGTAATCGTATTTGCAAACCTGATGGCAGCAAATGTTAATTTAGGCTTGGAAAGCCGCGATGGGTCGTCACGTTGCTAATCGCTTTTATACTTACATCGTTGCCTTCGGTCTCAAACACGTCAAACACGAGAGTGATGCGGTACTGGACGGGTGCCACCAGCTGCCACACGCAGTTTTTGTTGGGCGGATATTCCTTAGGCCACCCGGGGGTGGTGAGGGAGCCGTTCATTTCGGTGAGAAAGCCGCCGCAGGCTGCTGCTGATGGAAGGAAATGTTTTGTTTTTTTTACATTTAAAATGAGTGACACCCTCCTCACGTAAAATTGCACATTTTGTGCTTTTGCTTGCTAAACGCCATACGACTGAAAATTTTAAACGGTCTTGCGTTGGCCGGGAATCGAACCCGGGTCAACTGCTTGGAAGGCAGCTATGCTAACCACTATACCACCAACGCTCGTTGAACATCTGCCTTCTATTCCATATGTGACTCTAAGCACCAAAACGCTGCCTAGCAAACGGTCTACACACGACACAAAGCAACGCGTGCATGCTCTTGGTTTTTTTTTTGTACTAACTACCATATCTTGAGATTCCGCCATTTTGTCAGCTATACTGACCTAAGGGAAAAAACAGACCTTTTTAGGAACAGTAGACTCTGCGCCATCTAATTAATGCTACAGACCTGCATGGTCTCTCTGTGCTAGCTTTTCTTTCTTTGAATGTTTGGCGTCATGCGGCGATTTTTCAGAGTCGAGTGCTCACTCTCGCAGCTTGTTCTGTCTGTGGCCAGTTCATATCCAGGATCGCAGACGCATCTGTAGCTGCCCAGAGTGTTCAGGCAGTGCTGTTCACAGCCGCCATTGTCAGGTTGGGAACACTCATCCATCTCTGAAAAGCCAAGCGCGGGGAATAGGTTGTAGTTTTTGCAAAGGGGGGGTGGGGGGAAGTAGCAATGATTGGCATGTGGGACACAGACCTTTAAAGAACGTGGCAGAGAACCCGGCCTTATTGACCGAGACGTCAGATGCAAACTTGAGCCAGAGTTGGTTGGTGCTGCTTTTGATGTCGTCTGGTTTGTCGCAGCCGCAGAAGCGGCCGAGCAGCGGGCTGCGTGCCGAGCCTCCGTCCCTCACCTCCACATAGTCGTAGGCGCAGCTGTCGTGAGTCTCAAGCTACGGCCAACATCAACATTTGGAAAGGAGACATTGCGTAACCCGAGGTAGGCTACCGTGCAAACATCCTGGCAAATAGTTCATCGGGGCAAGAAGTGGAACTTTTCCAAAAAAAGAATTGAACTCTTTTCGATTTCTACGTCGATCTGCACCAATACATTTGCTCACACAAAAATGTGGCCTCCTGTTAAAAAAATCTTAGTAATGCACAAACACACGGAAATCATATCCGAGATGCCGATCTCATGTTGTGTTTTCATCTTTTCATGTCAAGGGCCTCACTTGTGGGAGAAAAGTGCACCTTTTACCTCAAACGACTGAAAGGCGAGCCCCACTTCATAACCCTCTGCCACCGTGACTTTCCACACACACATTTTGTTGGAGTGGTAATCATCGGGATAGTTGGGGGACTGAATCTGGCCGCTGTCCCGCGCCACCTCCCCGCCACAGACGGCTGCATGGAAAGATGGCACGTGACATTTCAACCTCACACAAGATGACGGGTGTGGCGACATCACGTGCGCTGTACCTTCATAGATGGCCGAGAAGCCTTTCCCCACCCAGCTACTGCTGCTCCTAAATTCAATCCAGAGTCGACTGTCACTTGAGACGATCACATCTGGTACTGCGTTTCCGCAGAAACGACCTGACAGAGGATATGACGTGACCTTCCCGAAAGCGAGTCAGGAATCATAAGTTTATTCAGAGGCTTCTTCACAGTTAGAAACCTTTCGGTGGAGCTTTTTTCCAGAAGCCGTCTCGAACCTCCACGTAGTCGTACCAGCACGAGGGGCTCTCGAAGACATCCATGGTAGTGAAATTTAGAACAATCTGAAAGAGAAAAAGCAGTGTCGGCGGCTGCAATACTGTGCCAGTCACTTTTTTTTTTGACTGTGTAACGACGCCCTCTTGCGGAAGTAAATACAATTACACATTCATGCTTAATTCACTCGAAAACAGTTGGGTTATTTTTGACCCAAGTCGGGTCATGGAAATCTGAAGAAAACTGTGCGATGACAATTAAGATTCAAATTCTTATTCTGAACTGCAAGTTCAAGACAGAATGAAGGCATTTTTCTTCCCATTCACCAACTTCCATCCAACAGCTGTATCACTGCAGCTCTTGTTTCAGATCTCATTCGATTGTGCGCATGTACCAAATGCCGTGAACTAAAATTGTCATCAGCCAAATCAAACGTCATCATTGTTCGAACCTTTTCTCCAGGTGTGACCGAGATCCTCCACACGCAATGAACATATGCCGAGTAGCCGTTGGGGAAATCAGGGGAGGAGAAGTTTCCGGCGCTGTCTTGCAAAGTCTCTCCACATCCTGTCATCAGCATAACATTAATCAAGTTGCGGGAATATCAAAAATTAGATTATTTTGATTTTTTTTTTTTAAAAGCACAACAAAATGCATCTCACTTGCGCATTTGTAGAGTTTTCGTGCTTGTGTAATGTCTCCTTTGCTAAGTTTGAGCCGCTGTCCAATAGAGGGTCGCACTCCATTAACATCATAACGGGGCAGAATTGTGTCCAAGAAGACCCTTCTGTGTCAATAAAATAAAATAGTAACAACAAAGTGACTAATTAACAGAGTTCAAACCAAAAAAAGTGATCCGCGTTTTAACATGCAGAGGCCCTGGTTGAGTTATTGATAATCTTTTGATAATCTCTCAGTGGATTCAGGGCTCACACGTGCGGTTCCCATGGTGATACACCCGTGTATGGCAGGCATGTGCAAACACAGCGCTCTGAATGGGGTGGGGGGTAGGGGGGGGGGCTTTCGGTCGCCTTTGCTTGCCAGATCAGCGGAGCGCGCGCCTGAATGCCAGGAGTACAAACGGCCAGTCCAGCTCAAATTATTCAACAAAGCCTGCAATGCGGTGCTTTTATGCAACCTGGCTTGCCTCCATGAGTCATGACCCCCCCCCCCCCAAAAAAAAAAGACAGGAAAGCAACAGGGAAGGGGAAAAAAAATAAACGTACTTGATAGACATGAACAGGAGTGAAAATTGGCTATGAAGATAAATACTGTACATTAGACAAAGTCAAGCTAGTGGCTATAAAGGTCAACATTATGCTTCCATTCCTTCTTTTTTTTTTGGTGGGGGGGTGGGGGGGTTGTTGATTAGTGAGTTGAACTACATTTAAGGTTCACTGTTGATGTTCAAATGTGCATGTTACAGTAGCTTACAACAAAGCAAATATGATGAACACCTAGACCGACTACGCTACTGTCTTTGAAAGTTGGCCCACAACGTTAGCGTGCAAGGGAGCTCAATATTTTTGTCGTGGTACTTGGTGTAAAAAGTGTGAGAACCACCGCATCGATGCAACGTTCAGCAGAATGTTGTGCAAACCTTGAGAACGTATTCTTGGCGTAATGCATGACACTGCCAAAGTCATACACCTCACCGAGTGAGTCAACCTCGCCCGGTTCCATTTTCAGGAAATTGTATTCCTGCCCTGTTGATGGACAGACCGTCAGCGGACATTGCGGGAACGTCGAGATGGTCAGGTTCCCTTTTATTGCACTCGTGAGTCAATACCTTGTTGAATGTTGTCCCTGTTGATGCTCACATGCTCGTCCCGGTCTGGTCTTGTGTGTTCGTGCCAGAAACCGATCACATGGCCAAGTTCGTGCACCACGATGCCAAACTTATCACAGTTTTTCCCGATAGAGATGGCCTGGGGACCACCGCCTCTCCTTCCCACGTAAGAGCAACACCTGCAGGGGGGAGGAGACACTGTTCAGTGCCCCAGCATCTCCATTAAACACCCCCCCCCAAAAAAAATACCCCGCTTTTCACTGCGATAAATAAGAAGTCATCCACTTCACCCGCAAGGTCTGTATGTGAAAACAATGTAGCTCTCCTCAGTCGTCCTCTCCATGAACGTTACACAAGTGTGCTTCTCCCAGTGACGCATGGCCTGGCGGAAAATGGCTCGCTGACTACCTGCAAAGAAACTCTGAATCAGAGTTTGACTGCTTCAAGATGTGGCGGTCATCATCAGGCAGAACCTACCGCTGAAATTACCGCTGATCGCGTACGGGATGAGGCTGTCGGGCCAAATCCGCTCAGATCTGGAGGTGGCCGCCCTCCTCCTCCTCCTCCGTCCGCTGGGGTGCTGACGGGAGCTTTGCCGAACTGCTGCTCGCTTACTTCTGACTATGGCGATGAGAGTGGAGATGTTAAGAGATCGTGAAAGGGATCGGCAACACAACTAGAAACAATATTGTGGTCCACCATAAAATATTATTCAGGATGCACCGATATCACTTTGATCAGACCGAGTACCATACTTGAGAATTCAGTGCTGACCGATACCAAGTACTGATACTCGCTCATGACATTACATCACATCCAACCAACAAATGTGCAGTGTCGCGATACCTGATGCGGCGTTATTTAGTCGGGCGCTTTCTGTTCTGAGAGCATCTTTGAACATGAGGAGCTCTTCTTCGTCCAAGGCAATGTCTCCCAAAAAGGCAGCTTCGAGAGGGCAGGTGGGAAAATGTAAATCACAGCCACACACACACAACAGACCCTTTCAACGGACACATTTCATGTCTTTGAGGCAAAATATTAGGAACAGCACTTGGTGAGGTGATGCCCTTTAATCACAACCGTATTTTCTTACAGGGGAAGTCGGAAAAAAAAAAATCTGCAATGGTGTGCATCCGCAATAACCAAACCGTAAAGTAGCAAGTGAACATTGTCCAGACAATTTATATTATCGTGTCATTTTTTCTAAATACAATTTAAGTGAGCGCTACATAAAAAATGCATGTTAACCCCTTACCTACTGTAACGCTCTCTTAAAACACACACGGGGCTCTCTGGAGCTTAGTAAGTGGATACTCTGGACACGCTTTTCTGAAGGTTACCCAGAATTTGCGTCGTATCATTTTAGTAAAGGCAGAATTTTTTTTATCCAGCTCTTATATTGGATATATCAAGTTGCACACGTCTCCCTGAGTGTAATAAGTGCACTTTGTGTGATTAACATTTATTTCCACTCATGTGACCGCACATCCTGAAGAATAAAGACGTCATGTTGCTTGAGGAATACCAATAGTCCGTTTCGCAGTGTGCGCTAACAACCTTTGGAAAGGTGGAACGTCACAATGAAAAGACAAAATGGACCTTTTAAATTTAAGGAATTCACTCATGCAAATGTTATGTGCAAATGCTCCCCCCCCTCCCCCCAAATCCTGTCGTGTGAGCCCCATGCCTTGAAGCCAGAGGCACCCACCGCTGCTCCAGCGTGGCCTCAACGACCTCCAGTCTCCTGGCAACTACTGTGGAGAAGAGTGCTGGTGCGTTTTGTCTTTGACAGGAAGTCACGAGTGGAAAGGAACCCCAAAACAACTTGAGACTCCATAATTGACCAATTAATTACTTGGCCCATGAGACCGTAAACTTTTCTTGTAGTGCTTTAACTTGTTGACAATTCACTGACTATTAGTGACAACTTCATAGTCATCATTGATGTGAGTTTTATGTAAATAATGCTGCGAATGAATGAATGAATGAATACCGGAAAACTAAACGGAAAGCCTATTGCCGACTGTTTTCGTTTCAAATATCAGCGGCATTATTTTTATTTGCACTATTTTGCACCGGGGAGCGCTAACTTAATTCTGATTTGAGATTTGCATGTCGACTGTTATCCCGATTAATATTCGCGCCATCATGGTTATTTATCTGATCACTTTAGGACGACGCAATTAATAAAATGAAATGGTTTATTATTGTTCATGAAGAATATTTTTAACCATCATGCTGTATCGTGATATATTCAATTACCGTGAAGGGGTGCAATTGAAACCGCAATATGATTTCTGGGCCATATTGCGATCATGAACAACAGAACACCCATGCGTACTTAAAGCGTCAATCAAAACGGAGCATTATCTTCTTCCTAAAGGCTAAAATATGTGCGGCCGCACTTACAGAGAATCTCAATAGAATGCGAAGGTGTACCGAATGGAGGTAAAGTCGATCATGTCTTCACAACTAGAAAAATGATTGAATGTTTAATATTATTCAATTTTCAATTCAAAGAGTTGGTCTTAAATGACTCAATGCCTGAGTAGATGGATACAACGATGAAAAGTCAACCTTGTTGCAATATACGAGTGTATTAAGACAAAAAAAAGACAAATAAAAATACATATGAAACTGAAAGAGGAGATCAAATGCTTTTACCGGCTTTGCAGGGATCCTTGTAATCAATCTCATCGTCCACGTACTGAAGTTTTGCTTCCACGTCGTCCCCATCGGCCGTATGAGTGACCCGCAAACTGAACAAAAAAAGGTATGCAGAGGCAAAGAGCATTATTTAAAAAGGAAAAATCTCAAGCGGAATTCAAACAAAAAGTAGATTGCTAAAGGAGGAAAATTCACGGCAAGAGTTCCTCGACAATGTGATTTGTTTCGTTTTTTTTAAATATTTTTTTTATCCTCTTTCAGATCTCCATGCGGCTGCAGAGATTAGTGGACATTCAGGACCGAGTGCATGCTCGTGCGCACATACACACACATGCCACCCTTCATTGCCAAACACACATCTGATGTCACCTACTGTCAGATGACATGTAAGCAGAGTAACAACAAACAAAAAAGTGTTGAAAGGCAATGATAGGAGCAAAATACGGAATAAAATCTGAATAATCAAAATTTGGTGTCAGTAAAAATTTTCTAAGGACATACTGTTTAGGGACACAAGGGCAAAGGAATAATGACTAAAGCACAATGATGAATTCTTTTCACGATTTGGAAAATAATGAACTGTTTTTCTCAATTCAGGCTGCCGGTTTGTCCAAAATGTGAGTTATTATAATTCGAGAGATTGTGTCTTAACCATCCAGGTATGAAAAGTAAAATTTTAACCCTTCTGGAAGTGTGAAAATAATTTCAATAAAGTAAAACTAACCACCCGTTCAGGATGCCTGAGAAACACAATTGAGATGGAAACATATTTCATGTCGCATTTGCAGTGTGTGCCGAAGTGGTGGAAAGTCTCAATGGAAAAAAAAAAAAAAAAAAGAATAGAATGGGCCATTTTTTTTCCCTGCAGTGAATTCACTCATGCAAATGGTGAGTATAAATGAATGTCGACTCAGCAGTGCACTTTTGAAGTCAAAGGCATTTTACAGGCACCCCACCACTGCTTCAGCGTGGCCTCAGTGACCTCCAGTCTCCAGGCAACTACCGGAGAGAAGAGCTGTGCTGTGTCTTTCAATTTAAAGGAAGTCACGAGTGGAAAGGAACCCCCAAAAACGGCTCACAATTATAGGCCAGACCATTTTCTGAGCATATTATCACATTCAACACCATGGGGAGGGG
>CAAKHF010006122.1:18615-31761 GCA_901007745.1 Hippocampus kuda | reverse complement strand
GGAGGGGGGGGGGGGGGGGGGGGGGGGGGAATCTTTTTGTTCGGACCTACGCACCAAAGGACTTTTTTTTTTTGGGTGTGAATACGATACACCGTCAGGTGTGATGACTTGCAATTTACATTTTCACCACTGAGTGGCACTAAAGACTAAGGATGAGTTGAAACATCTTGCCGAACAAAATTAAAATATTGTGTACTTCCCCAGTGTCTCACAACATTGATTGAGGGAACCCTTCAATTTTACATGACAAAATATGGGCATTTAAACGCCAATATACTCGCAGGAAGCCATGATTTATCCTGTAGTATGAATAGCAACAGGTTAAACATCTATACATCCATTTTTTGATCCACTTACCCTCACAAGGGTCGCGGGGTGTGCTGAAGTCGATTGCAGCTGTTTTCGGGCAGTAGGCGGGGGGCACCCTGAACTGGTTGCCAGCCAATCGCAAGGCACACAGAGACGAACAACCATCCATGCTCACACTCACACCTATGGACAATTTAGCGTGCCACTAACCTGCCATGCATGCTTTTAGAACGTAGGAGGAAACGGGAGTACCCGGAGAAAACCCACGCAGGCACACGGAGAACATGCAAACTCCACACAGGAAGGCAAGAATCGAACCCTGCACCTCTGCACCGTGAGGCCAACGCGCTAACCAGTCGCCCCACCGGGCCGCCCTACAAATAAACGTGGAAGAAAATAACATGGAGGCTCCAAATATAAAACAGTCAATTGAAATACAAGGAAGTGCCGTGTTTTATTCTTACGAGATGAAATGTGTGTTACTGTTATGCATTATGTAACGTGGTGTGAGGTTATGGCACTCATGTTGACAGGATCGTGTGCGGGGAGAGAAGGGAGGATGGGCGAGTCACTCCCCCTTCGTCCTGCTCACATCTGTTGCTGAGGAGATGGGAGCCTGCCTCCAGACGCTTTCACACTTTTACAGCATGACGGGTTGCGTCCGCGCTTGCCGCTGATTGAAGTTGAGGGACAAAACCTTGGCAGCGCACTCATGTTTACATCCTCCTAAAGTGATACACAGGACGAGGCTTTTTTTTTTTTCCTTCTTCTCCAAATTCTGAGGAATGTCCCGGCGCTGGTGCAGGCAGGTCCTGCTTGGCGTGGAAGTGGGTATTGTTGTGGTGGCGCTTGTGGTCGGCACTGCGGGACAGAGCTACGATGGGAGAGAAGCTGGGTCGTCCTGCTACGGGGGATTTGACCTGTACTTTGTTTTAGACAAGTGAGTGCTTTTGTTTTTACGTCTTGATGAGATGGAAAACGATGCCGGAGAAGACGGGACATTCGGATGCTCCTCGTCTGCTAGTCTTGAGGTTGTGACAATTCAGGCACTGAACAGGTGTCACGTTCTACTTCGTAGAGGAGAATTTGTGTTATGAAAAGCCAGAACAAAATGCGACGCATTGAACGGTACATTTTTGGATTGAGTTGCTGATTTAGACAGCAAAATCAATGTGAAAAAATATCCACGCGTTAATTTTTTTACTTTGGTATGGATGTTTGGAACAACGTGCGGCCATTTGTTTGAGAAAGATCGCGTTTACTTTCCGGCCGTAAAAGGCAGAGCTGGCGGGTGTATTCGGTTTCAACGTCCGTGGAACGGTCAAGCAAGTCAAGTCGGGGTGAATCCAAACGCTTGTCATGGTGAATCACGCCAGAGCTTCGCCGCATCTTCAGTTCTGTTGTTTGACGTCCGACACATCCTCAAATATTTACGACACAATTGCTGATCAATCAACGGGCAACATGTCTCGCGCCACCTTGAAGCAAAGTCCACATTGACCAACAATCGCACCAAATTGGAGCTGCTCCTCCCTCTTTGGGTTCAATTCAGAAAAGGCCAGATCGTCAGATGCCCCGAAAAGATTATCCTGAGCGATGGTGATCCTTCGGTGTCGGGTGTGTAAAGATTCAAAGATTTGTTTTTTTCCCCTCTTCTTCAGATCCATTGGGAAAAAGGTCTGGCCAACAATCAAAATGTTAACCGTTCAATATCTGCGATTGCGAATCCTTATGTGAGCGGTCCACACCAAAATCCGGTGTTGAAAATCTTACGTGCATTGTACATCCCGTTGCGCAAGCATTAAATGCCCCATCTCAAATAAATGCCTCCATGTCAAACAAACACTCCTCAGTCCAGTCAATAAACGTTGCCGTTTGTGCACGCGCGTCTCGCAAATCAGTCGACAGCATTTTTTTTGGGGGGGGGGGTGAGCGGGAGCAACGAGAATCCAAGATGCTCATTTGATCATCAAACACGCCGCAGGGATTTGCCTCGTCAAACTGCAGCCACGCGTCACTGATGGCAGCTGCGGCCGTCGTCTCGGTCCCAGCGAACCCTTTCTCCATGAGAGCCAGCTGTTCCAAAGAGCGTTTGGCTGCGCCGGCGCCGGGGACTCACAACGCAGGAAGATAAATGAAAGCAGAAGCGGAAAGAGGCTCGCAGAGCCTTCTCTTGATTCACTCGCTTGATTCTTGAAGTCTTTGTGTTTTCAGTTTCTGGAAAATTGGGATCTGGTCTCAAACTTGAAGTTATCACTCAAAAAAAAAAAAAACTCATGAATAAAAGCTGCGAGGCCCCCATCGTCTCAGTGGAGTTTTCGTGGGTGGACCCACACTTTGAAAAACGTTCAAACGTGGGTGTTCATTAGCTTCCGCGAACCTTCCCTGTTCAAATCGGATCGCTCATAATTTGTGCCGGCGTAATTGTTTTTCTTTTTTACTCTTTGCTCGATTCCATATACACTCGTGAAAATGTCGGTTTTCCATTTTCAGATCTGGCAGTGTGCAACATTACTGGAATGAAATTTATTACTTTGTGGACAACCTGGCGTACAAGTTTATCAGGTGGGCTGCGCAGACTTTGTTCGGCCGGTTTCAACTAAAGGCGGCTAACCATCTCTTTTTTTACTGTCAGTCCTCAGCTACGGATGTCTTTTATCGTCTTTTCGACAGAAGGACGAATTCTCATGGCGCTGACAGAAGACAGGTGCCGGCCGCATCAGCAGACTTCATTTGGGATTTTCATTTGACTTCTGGCTTGATTTGATTATTTGTATTCTTCATCCAGAGAGCAAATACGAGCCGGCTTGGAGAAGCTCAGCATGGTCCAGCCGGGTGGGGACACCTACATGCACCTCGGTTTGTCCAAGGTGAGTCCTCTGTTTTCTCCTCCAGCTAAAACAATCCTGAACACTATAAAATTTTAGATGGGTTGAAATGCTTTCCCGTTGTTTCCCATGCAGGCCAGTGAGCAAATTTACTACGGCACAGGGGATGGTGAGTTTGACTTTTTCACAGTGAATCATGTACTTTTCCTGCTGAGTCCTTGCATCAATCCATCCATTGCAACTTAGTTCAGCCATCTGGCAGAACCATCAGCCGCAGCGAAAAGGACCTGGAACCACAGCTGCCTGTTTTTGTCATGCTGATAAATGAGCGTATGTAGCATAGATGGGAACTCCTTGCGTTACAGCGGCAACGTATCTCAAATTTCTTTTAAGTCACAACACTTCGTGGTCCGCACGTTTTGCCAACGCAGTATTCAAGTTACATTTACAGTCAACATTTGTATGAGTGACAATAAATACACATTGTTAAATTCACACAGATTGAATACTTTTCATTTTTAGACTCTACAAGTATGCTTTGATTGCTGTGCTAATTTCCGGTTTCTTTCTGCCATCAGGCTACCGCACAGCCAGCGTCATAATTGCTTTGACGGATGGCGAATTGAGGGAAAATCAATTCGACCTGGCTCAAAGAGAGGCAAGAACCTTCTGACATCTTAACCTCGCCCAAACACTTCTGAAACTCACATTACACAACTGAAACACACACACACACACACGTTTCAGTATATGATAAGAATGCACTGTATTTTCCGCACTATAAGGCGCTTTGCAGTATAAGGCGCACCTTCAATGAATGGCCGATTTTAAAATTGTTTTCATAGGGTATCTAGGGCACACTGCATTATAGGCCGTACAAAATATAAGTTACAGTAGTGGCTGCGGTTGCATTATGCATCCACTAGATGGAGCTGTGCTAAGGGAATACAATACAATACCGCTTTATTTATATCGAGCTTTCACAACCGCTGCAGCCGTAACAAAGCGCTTTACAGAACATTTAAAATCCTACGTCCAAGAAATCAGAATATTGATCCATATATATCGGACTATAAGGCGCACTGTCGGCTTTTGAGAAAATGGAATGCTTTTAGGTGCGCCTCACAGTGCGGAAAATACAGTAGTCCGGTATAACGCGTGGACAGATTTCACTTTGGGTGTGTCACAACATTCCACCAGTGTCAAGGGTGAGACATGCTCAAATTCAGCGCGATCATCCGTACGGGTGTAACCCGCTATTGGCTTGCGACCACGTCTGTGTGGTGACATCCCAACAGATGTGTTCCATCCCTGAAGAGATGCTCCAGCTGCACTTTTCAGTGACCTGACCTCTGAGGTCCACCCACACTTGTTGTTTATTGTCCTTAAACTCAGGCGAGCAGAGCGCGGCAGTTGGGTGCCACCGTTTACTGCGTGGGAGTGAAGGACTTCAATGAGACCCAGGTGAACCTAGTCGGCTTATGTGACGTGCAAAAAAAGAAGTGTGACACAAAGATGATGACGACAATCTCTCCGCAGCTGTCAACCATCGCCGACAGCGAGGACCACGTCTTCCCCGTGACGGACGGTTTTCACACGCTGCATGTGATCATCGACTCGGTATGATGTCATGCGCCGCACGCTCCCATTCGGGTGAACGTACTCCTGGTTAAGTGTCTTATTGTGTGGTTTGATGTTTTAATATGGCTCTAGATCCTGAAAAGATCGTGCATTGAGATTCTGGCCGTCGAGCCCTCGAGCATCTGCGCAGGAGGTAGTGCTCCACTTATTTTTATGATTCCGTGATTCGCCAATAATATTGTTCCTGTCGTCTGGCTTTCCACAGAGTGCATTTGTGTTGTTAATCTTGCCTGTTCTACGTGAGGTTGCATGTTGGGGATGGACCAAATTGCCGCCCAACGGAATTGCCGCATGATGAAAACATGACCCCTTTGAACAGGGTGATGACACTTGTACCCGTAAGCGAGTGAATCACTTCGGTGCTACGTCAGAATCGTTCCAGGTGGTGATCCGGGGAAACGGTTTCTTTCATGCCCGTGACGTTCAGAAAGTCCTCTGCAGCTTCCGCATCAATGACACGGTGACTTTGAGTAAGTACTCGCTCAAAATACTCCAACTGACATATATGGAAAGGCATCTTGGGGGCGTGTCTAATATTTTGATTGCCTAGTAGGGGTCACAAACATTTAATGAGCCTCAAGGCAGCGGGCGTAGGCTATACATAAAATCGCAAAAATGGTTTGGCTCGGAGTCGCTAAAATTTCCAGTGTGAAGGAAAAAAAACAAAACTCATGAATTAAGACGCCATGAAGCGGGTCTTATATAAATCCCCGCCATGACGAGCCAAACCAAGCCATAGTTCCCAGCATAGTTGTCGGGTAAAGTGGCTGGTTTAAGAAAAAACAAAAAAAAACCTTTAAGAAGAGGCGGATAGATTTCCCAGGAGTTTGGCGAGGCACATTCAAGTCTCACGCTGCCCATTTATTCTGCAGACGTGAGTGTGAATCAACTTAACAGGGGAAATAAAATACCCGAAAAGACTCTTTTATGGGCGTACTGCATGCTGTTGTTGTCACAAACGGAAGACACACCCAACTACGTAGATAATATCCCCCCCCCAAAAAAAAACTGTCCGTGAAGTTGAGTGAGGATGCTAAAATTGCGTCCATCAAATCAGTTTTAAAATAGCATTCAGCTGCCCAAATCTTCATTGTGACAGAAATTGAAGCCACTCCGCTGCTTTGGCCCACGATATGATTCCAACCCCCCCCCCAAAAGAAGACCACATCAGCATCTCCTCACTCTTCTTAGGATCAGCTGGTATAAAGCTCAAGCCTTCTCAGATGTCCGAGTACGGAAAGCGGATCCCATCGAGGAAGAGCGGCGTCTTTGCACACACGTTTGACGCTCGCCTTCTTGGCCAGTGTAAATAAACCGCAGCCCTGCTCATTGGCCTCTTTTCTCACTTGCAAGTGAGGAAGTGCAGGAAAGAGCTAAGGCTCGAACTCCGTGATGGTTTCATCATTTCACAAACGTATCACTCCATCGTTCGCAAAGTTGGTACGATTATTTGCAATTCGGGTTGAAATACATCAAATTCAAGCAAAATCCGCTTTTATAGCAAATGAGAGGAAATATGTAGATATTTAACGCACATTGTACTTACCATTGCGCAGTGAAAAGACCTCTGGTGGTGAGAGACACCTACCTGCTGTGCCCAGCTCCTGTTTTGGACAAAGAAGGAACGTAAGTGAAATGTACAAAATCCAAGATAAAGGGCACAATGTAAAAGCAACTCCAGGTGTGCTCATTATCTGGCCAACGTTGTTGGCAAAATGTCATTGGTCTTAATTCATGCGCTCGCTTTTCTCTGCAGGGCCGCCACGCTTCACGTCAGCATGAACAACGGCCTGAGTTTCATATCCAGCTCCGTTACAATTACCGCCGTCACTTGTGTGAGTATGTTGAAGACGAGAAGAAAGAAAAGTCCAATGGGGGGACGTGGGGGGGTCTGTTCCATTTTACTTCCGCTGATCATGAGATGAAAAACATCCGTCACACATACTATAGACCTCCTGCTTTATGTTACCGCATTTCTACCGGCAAGTTTGACCTAGAAAACAATCCAAAGTGTGACTTCAAAGTTAACTTTCCTGCACACGCCCTTTAAAAATGTGCCTCGCTTTACTGCCAATACCTCGGAAATTAAATCCCCCCCCCCCACTTGAAGCTCAGGCCAGCTGAGCTGTGTCACCATGGGCGCCAATTGGAATGAAGAAATATATTTTCATCATCAATCGCAGACAGCAAGTCGAATCCTTTGTGCCCATTTCTGCGATCCATTATACACATGACTTGATGATGACAACCCTCCTGATCGTTTCTAGTTAAAAACAGACGCATTCTCCAGTTTTTGCTGGGGGGTGATGGGGGTTCGGACTGTGTCCAGAACATCCCATTGACTCCTCCTCACGGACATAAAGGGATAGAGGATGTGTAGACATGTCGATATACTGAATGATGCAAATATATTTTTCTCGGCCAGTCGGATGGCACCTACGTGGCCATCGCTCTCCTCATCCTGCTGCTCCTGCTCATCTGTCTTCTGCTCTGGTGGTTCTGGCCTCTGTGCTGCACTGTGGTAAGATGATGTACTCATGGACGTACTTATTATACTTTGCGGCCGACAAGTGTTGTCACGCGAATAGAAATATTTACTGGAATCCGAACTAGACTACAGTACCATGTTTGCTTAGGTTAGCCAAAAGAGGACAGCTCGTTTCCGACTCGCGCGTTATGTTGCTGCTGAAGGAATGGAACTCTGTCCTAAACTGGGGACCCCCAATTTTATGACATGTAACAACATTACATCTTTGGACTGTTGCTGAAAAAAAAAACAAATACATATTTCACTCTGTTCTCATTGACATGCAGGTCATTCATGAGTTACCTCCACCACCGACAGAAGAGGACTTTTCTGTAAGTAATTTAAAAAAAAGAATCCGTGCGTGTACTTGTGAGAGCACAATTGCACACTTGCTTACGACTTAATTCATCACACACGTGCAATATTCAATGAGAGGTTACCGAAGAAGAAAAAAAACAACACAATAACGGGTAGAAAATGGATTCCTGTTTTTTTTTTTTTTACCTGAGGAGGCAAATACGAGGCTGGTTTTCAGGCCGTGTTGGACATTACAAAATTCGAACTTGCTTTGCTGCGATGCTGGAATTGTGCAGTCGTGGACTCTGTATGAAAGTTTTCCCTCTGGTATAGGACGACGAAGACGATTTTCACAAGAGAAGATGGCCCACCGTGGATGCCTCATACTACGGAGGCCGAGGAGTCGGAGGCATTAAAAGGATGGAGGTATACGAAACGGCGATCGTGAAAGCAAATTATTTATGTCGTATTGTCGAGACCCACATAAAAGAACTTGCCTCTGCACTCAAAACATTTCACAAAATTCCAAATTTTCCATGACCACTTTCCGCAATGAACGTAGCCAGTTTACCAAATGACCCGCACTGCAAATGTCCTTCCAAATTTCGCAACCGATTCAAAACAGTCCGACGTCAAAATGTTCCACTTGCTCAGAACGTATTGGGACATTTTCTTCCCCACACGCTCCAAGTTTACTTTTTCCACATTTTCCTTGGAATAAATCCCAAATTAATGGAAACATTTTTGCAAATGTACTTTTTTTTTTTTTTTTAAAGATATCTCAACTCATTCCAACTATTCAGCTCATTCCTGGCAGCTGCTCTTTCCCGAACTCTTCATACTTTCTTGCTGTTCTCATTGTGTTCGTGCTATATTCTCCATTTCAACATTTACATGAATTCCCCAGCATTTCAGTTCAACGTCGGCTCCTCGGCATTCACGCAGTTTCCAGAGAAATCGCACTTGTTTTAAAGACGACAGCACAAAATCAGCCTCGCCCGTGACATGTGAGTTGATCCAAACGTGCATGGGCTCCAAAATATTGAAGGAAAAGGCATGTTTATTGACAGAGATGCCAAAATGTCACAACATTGCCAGAACATTAATCAACATACTATTTTTGGAGTGCTCTGATGTCATCTGTATGCCGCTCACAACCACTAGATGGCGTATTTGCATAACACGAATGGTATGAAAAGCCACGATTTATTAAACAAGCGTTGCACTCTGAAATTAATTTATGTCCTTGGCATTTTCGCTCAGCCACAGCATCTGTCAGCATTTACAGACTCTTCCTGGTTAAAAGGGATCTGAAGCACGTTCGCGGCGATGTCACAAAGATGCAGTCCGACCGAATGCGTTGCTGTGCTTTATCTCTACTGACAGCAAGGCTTTCACTTGATTGCCGAGTGGCTTGAACCACACAAACGAACGTGGCCAAGAGGTTAAGTGAGTTCACGATTCACATCTGTCGTCCATGATGAAAGTCAAGGAGATAGCGAGGGGGGTGAACTCTCGGGAGATCTCGCAAACAGAGCGATGGAAACTATGCACGCCTTTGTTTGAAATCCCTTGCCGCCAGGTTGACGATTTCATGACTTGTCCGTGGCAGCGGTACAGGACTAGATTTGCGGAATGGACTGTCAAGGTCACTTTGACATCACCGCTTTCGTCTTCAGTGTGCTGGACCCTTTTTATCTCTCTCGGAAAAAAAAAATGCAGTATACATTCAATGATGGAAGATGTTACAATATGAGTTAATCAAAAAATGGAGCTGAATGAGTTTGACAAATTTAATCTCGACCCCCACTCCCCATATCGCAATTTGTTTTTAAAAGGTCCTCTTCATATGTATTTGGAACTTGGAAGTCGTGACGTTCCACTTCATAGGTTCCATCACAATACCGCGATCGCTAGCTTTCGCTGCGCCAACAGTTTGACGCGTCTTAATTTCAGGTCCGTTGGGGTGATAAGGGCTCCACCGAGGAGGGCGCAAAGCTGGAAAAAGCCAAGAACGCTCGAGTTGTGATACCCGAGGAGGAACCCGAGCCACCTCCATCGCGGCCGCGCTACCACGTGAAAAGACCCGTTCACCCCCAGAAGTGGTATTCTCCCATCAAGGTGCTCCCATTATCTCAGTCTGTTGTCAAATGCGCATTCCCAAGATTAAATATACGATTCAATGAGCAGACATGAACTGAGAACATTTTTTTGTGTTTTGTGTCTCCAACAGTCAATTTGCCGTGAGGCAATCGGAACTAAAAAAACAAAAAACAAAAAACTATGCCCTCCTCAGTCAGTTTACTGTCATATGTGTCATCGTTGTACAGGGCAAACTGGATGCTCTCTGGGTTTTCCTGAGAAGAGGATATGACAGAGTGTCTGTCATGCGACCTCATCCTGGAGACAAGGTGAGGCATTATGTAAAAAAAAAAAAAAAAAAGAAATAAAAGTACAAATAAAACATTTTCAATTGGAATCTCTGTAGCTGATTTATTTCCCTTAATTCATACAATTTGGCCAAATTGCTGTTGAAGTGACTTGAAGAGCTTCATGCAGTGCTTTGCTACCATCTTCCGGATTCCATAAGCAATTACAAACGTATTTGGTGGCAAGGGAGAAGAGTGCGTTAATCACTCCCAGATTTTGG
This sequence comes from Hippocampus kuda, assembly GCA_901007745.1. NCBI lineage: Eukaryota > Metazoa > Chordata > Actinopteri > Syngnathiformes > Syngnathidae > Hippocampus > Hippocampus kuda. The sequence continues at coordinate 21,509 of CAAKHF010006122.1, read as the reverse complement.
GGGAACCCTGTAAATGGCGTTAAATTAGAATTAGGCAATGTAATTTAAATCCAGCCTCAGACTAAAATTGTTTTTGTTCCACGTCACTATTTACATAACATTTTTTTACACTTGCATAACAACTAAGAATGTGAACTAAAAAAAAAAAAAGAGTGAATTCTCCTCAATCTCAGTTGCCAATAAATTAGATTCATTTCGCAGAGGGAAATTTAGTTTGGGGATCCAAACAAATCCAACGTGGACAATGAAAAGCGTTCAAATGAAGAGTGTCAGCTGCATTCTCTTTAATCAGCAGACTGTGACTCTTTGAATCCACTAACAGATAATTTATATGGAGCTTGTTATTTAATAATATATATATTTAAAAAAAACAATAGCTTCGTGATTTTCCTCAGGAGTACTTTAGTCTGCAGAAGTCATTAAACAAGTGGCTCCTCCAGCTTTGGCAGGAATGTTTTCTTCATCTGTGATCATCACTCACTGGGGCATTTTACGTGACGGTCCGTGATGTGTCCAAAGGCCAGCAGATGCTGCCAGTATCATATTTCTGACTTCGCTTCGGCAACCAAGATGTATTTCTAATCGTGCCACTGTTCTTATTCAAGGGCAAGTGTATCAACTTCACACGAAGCAAATCCTACGCCGCCCCCCGCTACCCCATCTACAAGCACCCCTCCATGCATATCTATACGCTGCCCTACAACACCCAACGTCGCCCCTCTGCCGACGTTTTGGACTTGCCCCCCTCGCCCACCACCACCCTTCCCGCGCTGCCCCAGTCGCCTCCGCCGCCCTCCTACACGCCCCCTCCCTGCAGAACTCTGTCCTCCGTCTGCGCGCCGCCTGCGCCTCAGGGTTTGCCACCGTGTAGAGCCCCGCCTCCGTCCCGCCCACCGCCACGCCCCAGCCACGAGGACTACTGATGCATCCCGAGTCCGATGGAAACCTGAGCACACGTTCTTAACAGGGAAAACATTTGTATTTTTTTTCTTCACATGGGCTTATGTGCAATGAATTGTTTTTCACGATATTAGACGAGAGCAGGGGTAGGCAAGTGCCGTAGAAGCTTGATAACGAACCTGATCTTTTGAATCGGGTGCGTGAAGGAGGGAAACTTCAAAAACAGGCAGGACAGCGGCTCTCTAGGACCGGACTTGTCTACCCCCAGACTAGACTAAGTACATTGCAGTGTAATTATTACAGATTATTACTTATTACAGTTCAGTCTTTTCCTCTGTCAATGCTTTGTACAGTGAAAGATGATCTTGTTTTGTGCATTGCCGTGTAATGAAAAGCAAAAACAGTAGAGTGGTTTTGCTGTTGTGAAAGTTGCCTTTCCCACATTTCACGACACATAAAGACTGAGGTGAACCCTGGTTTCAAGGGTGTCGCCATCTTGGGAGTTGGCCCAGTGTTGCTGACCAAAGGTGCTGAGTGCAAATATGGTCTGGCCCAATTGAAACCCCCCCCCCACCCCCCAAACTTGATTTAGAATGATTCTTTTGAAAGATTTTTCTTTCAAAAATCATCCTTTTCTTAAATCAGTTCTGCACTTCACTTGAAAAAATGACAATGGAGTTAGCCCCTAATAGTTCTGAGTGGTTCAAATCATCAAGACAGCTACTATGAGAGGGGAATGATCATTAAGTCTGTTTGAATGGTTAGAAATGTGTTCCATAATAATCCAGTTTTTAGTTGTTGTTTCAACGTGTGTTCTACAAAGGGGAACTCTCAGGTGTAAATATCTCAATGGAATCCCCTAATACAGTAGAAATATTTGATGTGACAATATATCTATATATTTTTGGGTGGAAACTACAACAAAATAAAAGGCGTTAATGACGAATAACCATTGGAGCATTTTCATTTGACCCACGAGAGAAGCAGGGCATCAAATCTCCCAAGCTGCCATTAACGGCACAATTAAATAAATAAATAAATAAATAAATGGGAGTTTGGCGTCATAAGATTTTTGCGGTTTGTCCGTCTGGAAAAAAAAAAAACAAAAAAATTTAAGGGAGGCTGAATTCGATGCAGGGTCTGGAAGTTGTGATGGATGGCTGCAGAAAGAGCAGCTTCTCTGACCTGCTTGCTCCCCTTCTGTCTCAAAGTTGGTGATCAGCAAGCTAATACGACATTTGCCAAGTGTTGGATTTCAAAACAAACCAAATTAGAATGTATTAGCTTTGGGTACTGAACGGGAGAAGTTATTTCCGATTTAGGAAAGATGTGACATAACGACCAGTAGTTTGAAGTCTCCAAAAGCTGTCAGGGAAACTATTTCTTTTTTTGGGGTCAGTGTCAGAACGCTTTGTCTGAATGGCTTTTCCTAAAAAGTCATCACAATCCAAATTCTAACCTGATAGTGCGGGAAAACACGGTCATTTGTTTTGAAATGTCCGAAGTAGCCATTTTGACTGCGAGGCAAGACTCACTTTTGGTCACGTTGTTGAATTTGGTGGGCTCCCATTGCCACAAAGTAAAACGTGTTGACTTTCCCACCGGTTTCCCACCCGACACTTCGCAATTAGTCTCGCTCACGCCTTCACTCTCAATGACATGTAACTCGTAACGCATTACTGCACAACACCGCTCATGACCGAACTCCAGTCCAAATGTTTCCATGTGCTGTCGACACCCCTCAAAAATGAAACATTGAGTGCGTGACACTTGACGTGCACTTGACTCAAATGGGACAGATCATCTTTCACAGTTGTTCCACATCTTCTTTTTTAGCTTTTCAAATGGAAAATGGAAGATTAAGCGGGGTTTGTCTTCATTTATTGGCTTTTTACGTAAGTGCTCATGAAAACAGCAGCAGCTTGGGCTTTATTTTTATGTCCCCCCCCCCCCCCCCCCCCTTCTTTTTTTTTTTTTTTTTTTTCTTGTCCCCC
>CAAKHF010006122.1:0-12720 GCA_901007745.1 Hippocampus kuda | reverse complement strand
GGGGGGGGGGGGGGGGGGGGGGGGGGGGGGGGGGCAAACATGTTGGGGAGGGAAAGGCAGAGAGGGTGGAGGACGGAGGAGAGAGAAAGAGAAAGCAGAATTGAGCGTTTTAAAAGCGCTGATGCTTTTTTTTTTTTTTCAACATTCTTAGGCGACTATGTGAGAAAAGCACATGCAGCTGATCCTGCAACCCTTCCCAACTTGGGGTACACCAACCAACCCCTTTTTAGAAATGTACCTTGGGAGTTCTTTCGGCCGGTCACGGGGATGGGGTCAAACTCGTCCTCCGTGGCAGCCTCAGCGCTGCTTTGCTGCGGCTCGAAGTCTGAGATGAGGAGGGACGAATCTGCAGAAAAAAAAAAAAAAAGTGGTCACCTCAGGCAATCAAAAGCCACGTTGATGTGGAAAAATGGACAGAAGAGAAAATGCCTTTGATGAACTCAGGCTTTTCCCGACTAGGGATGGATGGATAGTTTCCCCGAGGCATTCTAAAAATTGTTGATCGAATCACCGTTCCACTGGCAATGCCAAAAAAGCAGGCGTTAAGCTTCACATAAAAAGCAGATTGCATTTACGCAGTGGATTATCTATTTGCTCAATCATCCATGAAGGTTGTTTATTCAAGCTATTGGTGCACTCAACGGCGATGAGCGCCTCTCCTTCCACGGTGCCCACAGCAATTTCAAATTAGCAGCGACCGCAGGGACGAGCGCACAAAGGCTGCTTGATGAGTCGTTACCGTGTCACAGCGCCTCCAGCACATTGATTTAGCATCACGCAGCAGGTGGCCCGACAGACACTTCTGCTCTGATTCACAGTCGCCTCAGACGGCGGCAGTCAAAACGCTTTCGTTCAGCGGGGCCGACGACTCAAGGCCAGCTGCGCTTGAACCACGCCGACGCTTCCGCTTCTTGTCTGGTCGCTGTGGTGATGTCTCAGGAGATTTATCGATGTCACGCATGATGAGATTTTGAAATCCATATTTTCTTTGTCACTCATAATAAATAGTGGTTGAATTTCAAATTCGACTAACTGGGAGGTTCCCACTGCATGATGATCTGTCATCCATGTATCTTTCTGTGCTCATAAGCAGGACTCTTCAGTGCCCGCTCGGGAAATTTTACACACCCACCTGATGTTTTGGGCTGTGCGGAGTCTCCAGACAGCAGACCAAATTCGTCCAAAGCAGACGCAGCGGAGGCGGAGGACACCGAGGAGGCGGCGCTGCTTGCGGCTGCCGGAGGCGCGGACGGACCGGATATCAGCGAACAGCCCAGCAGAGAGGCGTCTGCCATGATGTGATCTGAGTGAAGGCGGAACCATGCACAGCCGTTCGCCGTTTTTTTTCCCCAAACAGTTATCGTGACCTCATTGGGACCGGATGGATAATCGCAAGTTACCTTTCTCAGAGTCTTCCACAGAACTGCCAAAAGGATCAGACAAAGACAGCAGGTCGGGAAGCATGAGCGAAGACACGTCTGGAGATTTGAGTCCCTCGATGAGCTTCTCTGAGGGAAAACAAGGAATTCAAAAACGAGACGTGTGACAAACAAGTGGTCACAGTTTTTTTTTGGGGGGGGGGTTAATATCTTTTTCTTTTTCACTCCACCACATGACTTTAAAATGCTTCACTATGGAGTATGAAACTAATCTACTACTGGCATTTGGCAAAACGTGAGGATTATTTTGTTGCTGGAGGGTGGGAGGAGTCAGATATTTTTCAGAGGATCCTGATCATCTTATATATATCTCGAATATATTTTATTTGTAATTTTGGACGAAAGTGTTCCGAATGCATAAAAGCACGTTTACCTGGCGCATTGGACAGTTCAAGTGTATGGAATGGATCTGGGACGACCAACAGTGATGCTCCCGATTCAGTGTCAGCGATGGCTGACGGTCGTTCAGCTGCGACGGAAAGATTTATTTTTCACATTTTTTTTTAAAATCCTAAAAAGAAGCCAAATGGATTTGTATGTATTTGTGCAACGAGCACCTTGGGAGTCTTGTTCTGCATTTTCACCGTCTGAAGCCTGCAAGCCTGGTATCAGCTCTCCACACGGCGTTTCACACTCCGAGGGCGGGTCTGCAAACCATTGTCATCCAGATTTTAACGACTCAAGAAAGCCTCTTTCAAGTCAGTACGCATGATTTACCGCTAGGCTTTGCGTCCATGGGTTTGACTTCATCGGCGGTGAAGCCAGAGAAGCCGTCATTGTCGTCGAACGGGTTCCAGACAGGCGCCGCAGTGGTGTCGCCGCTGGAGGCGGGGACGTTCTTTTGGTCCAGGACGAGGTCGCCATGAGGACTAGAAACAGAACATTGACAACTGGTTGACTGAGGGAATTTGATGTCGTTCAGTTTTCAGGATTTGAGATGACAGCAACTTACTGGACGGCGTCTTCTTCTGCTGCCTGTGAGGAGTCTTCGTTGGCTCCGTTGGTGGCGCTCGCTGCGATGTCACTTGGGACACGTTTGTGGCTTTGCACCTCTGCTGTCTTTGGGGAAGGAGGAGTCTGATTTGAGAGAGACAGTCTCTTAGAAGCACTCAGTCACATCAGGGAGTCCTTTGTTTGCATCAGAGCTCCGCGACAGCATTGATGCAACGCAATATTCTTATCCCACCTCAGACAACTTGGCTGTCTGAGGTGTTGTCGACTGTGTTTCTTACCGTCTCGGCTGCTTTTTCCCTGACTTCCGTGGCAGGAAACTGAGCCTGGATGACCGAAGGTTGACTTGTTTGCTGCGGTTGCTCGCCAGCTGACTGACTGGCGACTGATTTGCCGGGCGGCGGCTGAGCTGCGGGCGTCTGAGCCTGGACGGGCAGCTTACGCCGAGCGGGGCGCTGAGGTGCGGCCGGGCTGGACGGACACTGCGCCGCCGCCTGCTGCGAGGTGGCGGCGGTCGCGGACGGAGGCGGAGCCATTTGCTGGGCCGACGGCGGCTGTGCTTGGACATCTGCTTTGGAAACAGTAGCGGCTGTGCCTTCGGCTGCTGGAGCAAGCTGCACAGTACAAAGACAAAAGTAAATTCCATGCGTCGTCAGGGAAACACCTCAGCGAAGGGTCCCCCCCCATCTGTGTGTGCAGTACCTGCTTCTGTGCCACTGCAGCCTGGCTGGAGTTGTTTTGTGACTGGATGAGAGGCAAAGCACAGGTCTGCGCCTTCTGCGACTGGAGGGCCGCAGCTGGCTGCGAGAGGTCCAAGCTGACTCCTGTGGGAGATATGAAGTTGAAGTGATCTCCCAACGCGACCCAAGTAGCACATAAGGGCACCAGTCAAGAGGATCTCATTTCTAATACGACTGCCTTTAATCCCATCTTCTGACATGTGTTTTTGATCCGTTTCAATTGAGAACGGCGCACAATGGGCTTGAGGGACCGCAGTCTTGGCACACATTTTTATTCCACTGCTCTGTAACCAATAGGAGGAGAAAGGAGGAGTTCCGCCACATACCAACAGGCTGAGCTGTCCCACCGGAGAGATTAGCCCGCTTGCGAGGGGTAAGGGCAGCGGGTTGAATGGGAAGGATGCCGGCAGTGGCCTGAGTGTGAGCTGCTTTGGGCCTCTGGCGAGGGGTGATGGACGTTTCAGTGGTTGGGATCGGGTCTGTCAGTCTGGCGACGAAGATGGGGGTTAGTTAGCCCGATTGTATGTCGTGACAGAGACCTTACAATTATTAAGACGGTGTCCATTACAAATATTCGCACATTTTAAACGGTAATCCAAGAAGGTGAGATCTACCTGGGCTTGGCCTGACTTTTCTTGGCTGCAGCAGCTTCGCTCGCTTTGATTGGCTCGGGAAGTTTGGAAGGAATTGCAGAATTCTTGAAGCAGAGTGGAGAAGGGATTTTTTTTTTAACTTTTCAATCACAACAAAGCGGGGGGAAGAAAAAAAACAGGCAATGCAGCCAGTTCACAGTTTACCTTTAGTACACATACAACAATGTTATCACGTGACTCGATTGCTACCCTTTCATGATGTTGTAACCGAATTATCTGCTTTCGTGGGTCACGCTTGGGAAAAAGCATGTGAAAATCAATCATAGATGGCGGAACGAAAAGGAAAATCAGAACAGACCTTCAGATTCTGAACAGGACAAGTACGCTGCGCCAGTTTGAAGGCAAAGTAGGACACCTGGTAGATATCTGGCCTTTTGTCTGGGTCGGGCTCCAGCATGTAGCCTGCAAAAACACAACACGGAGGGTCACACCCCCAAATAAATAGATACATAAATAAACAAAAAGAGAGAGAGAGAGAAAGAGAGGAGCTACTGAGTCATAAAACCGTGGCTTTGTGAGAGCACAATTTGCATAGCAACTGTTGCATCATAAAAAAGTGTTAAGAGAGACTAACGAATGAGGCAGTGGAGATCGTAAGAGTAGCGGGAGTTGTCCGGAATGGTGAAACTGCCATCGCATATGGCCACCTGGCTTTCACCAAAGGGCAGAGTGAAGAAGCACAACTTGTAGAGCAAACAGCCCAGCGCCTGGAAAAGGAACACCACATGCACGCCCCGTCACACCAAAAAAAAAAAAACACCAAACCCAGACGAGAGGAGCGATCAAAACACCACAGCACAGCACACAGCAAACACCGGACGAGCGGCTGTTAGCTTGTTAAATCTATCCAACGCGTGTCATCGATCACAATCGTTCTCAAAGCACAATTTGGATGAATTGCGTTTCAATAAGTTCATTAGTGTTGACCGAAACGCAGTCTGCAACGTTGAATTATTTTACGACGGCAGAGCAGAAAGCCTCTGCTGTTTAATAAGCGAAGCTATTCCGTAACACACCCTTGGGTGTCCAGAAGGGGGAGAAATTCCAGGTCCAATCACACAGATGTCTAATAATAGATTACCCGGTGGCTGCTTTGAATGCATGGCTCCCCTATGAGTGACACAATGTAACCGGGGCAATCTTTCATCGAGGAAATGATGCAACTAAGCATCTCTGAATCTAAAGCGGTGCACAAACAAAAAGATAACCAGGCCTCATTAAAGCTTTTTTACCCTCTATTTTCTAATCTGTCAGAAAAAGCCTGATTGTTGGATGTCTCTTAACGATTATCCTGATCATCGGGTGGTGTGTGTTGTTTGAAGTAAACAGCAGGCCAATTCTTGGGATGTCTCGCAGATATTTTGACCGATTAGTCTGTAGTGTGTTCAATATTTTTCTTTCCCGATCAGCTTGGAAAATGGTCGGGCATGACAATCGTTAATGTTACGCCAACATTACGGATTGCAAATCTTTGTGCGGCATATTTTCAGGTTTGACGTCTCCTTGCCAAATCATTGTCATTTGTCACCATGATGCGTGCTATCTTTACCGACCCAGATATCCGCTTTGGTGGTGATGATTTTGTTGTTGTAGAGGTTCACCATCTCAGGTGCGCGATATGACAAAGTGGTGTATCTGGGGGGCAAAACAGAAAAAATATGGAGTGAACCTTACAAAGAACATACCACATTAAGTCCCAGTTACATGACCCGAAAAATAATCATGAACACACACACACAAACACACACACACACACACACACACACACACACACACACACACACACACACACACACACACACACACGCTCACTTTTTAATCTCTTCCTCCACAGCGGCCACGCCTTCAGTCTGTGGACTCAGGGACTTGTTAGTGGCGCTGCCAAAGTCGCAGAGCACGTAATGACCTTTGTCGTGCAGGAGGATGTTCTCCACCTATACGCATAAGAGATGACACTTGACAGGGACACTTAGAGGCAACCACCAAAGTGGTACAGTGACGGACCTTCTCTGGCACTTTGCATAATGAAAGTAAAAAAAAAAAAACCTCAACTTCACATGGTGTCAATTAGAATTCAGTTAATTGCGACACATTCTTGGTGTTATAATAGGAACACCAAAATAGAAAGTGCAAAAAGCGAGTATGTTTGGACATATTGCGACCTTTTTCTTGTGAATATGTCACCTTAAGGTCTCTGTGGACGATAGGTGTCTTGCGCTGGTGCAGGCGAGACACGGCGTCGCAGGTGTCGCAAAAGATCTGAAGCACCTCCGTCTCTGTGAAGCCCGTCTGCAGCCTTTGATTCATCAAATTAACAACCTGGCCGCCTGCAAAATAATCATATGCAAGATGCAAACGCATATATTATCTATATCTCTGCATGGATAGATAGAGAACTCTTTTCTGGTGATTTAAAAGCGTGTTCAAGTAGGTCATGCTGATAAAATATCCTCTTCACGCTTCATTAGGTTCCCCCGGCACCTTCGACCAAACCAGATATATTCGTGTTTGGTAATGTGTCCACTCCATGCACCACATGCACAGATCCGCGACCCTATTTGACAAGTGCAATTCGGAGGCTTGTTGGGGAATCGCTGCCTTCATCGGTGAAAAGCCGTGGGGGCTCACACGCATTCATGTCACGCTCACTTTGTTTATTTTTAATACAAGCCTCAACAGGTAGCCACCTCCTAGCGCTGCCTCTTGTCGTCATGGTAACAAAAGCCAGACTATGCATTGGCACTTACCCTTGCAGTAGTCCATCAGTATAAAGACCTCCCACACGTCCCTTGACCCCATGGCTGTGATGCTGGAGTCCAGATAGCCCACAATATTCTTGTGGCCCACAAGGTCCTTCTGCGAAAACGCAAAAAGCCGCGACACAAATAGAGCAACGTCAGCCCACAGGAAGTTTGCGCGAGACATGCCAATTATCACCAACAAGAAAGTTTAGAAGCAATGAGTGAGCGTGGATTGCAAGGCTATTCACAGGACACTTACAGGGTTGTGTACTTTTTTTTTTTTTAAATGCACAGTGAGGAAAGGTGTAAACTACCAACACTCCAGCTGAGGCAGTCTAGACTAAATGCGCGTGTGCAGCCCCAGTACACTAACAAAGTGAGCGTCGCAATGTGCAGAGAAAAGGAATGAGGCAGAATGTTGAGATAACGTCGCCCACAGAGAATGTGAGTCAATGTTGGTTTTTAAAAGAAAACACTGCAGGGTGCAGCCCGGCAGATAAAACATGTCAGACGGGGACTCCAAACTTTCAGCTCGGTGTCGTGTTTCTCAGCCGAAACAGCTCACGGGTGACAAGAGAACAGTCAGGTCAAAATTTGCGTGAATATTAAAATCAGTCGCGGGGGGAGGAGGGTGGTACAAAAGCAACAAAACTGAGAAAACAGCAGCAGCATACCACCAAGTCACTTAATTTACTCACAGGCGTGTTATGTGAGTGTGTGTGCATGTTGACTGACTTTTGCATGTTTCAACAGAAGATTTTTCATCGACTCACCATGATCTGAATCTCGCATTTGCACACCTGCAGGTCGTACTCATTGTTGACGTACATCCTCTTGAGGGCGCAGCGCACGCCCTGGTTTGTTTTCACCAGGAACACGATTGCAAAGCCACCTGTGAAGACACGCGCACAACAATAGCGGCTGTCAATTTTCAAGGCGTGTGAACTGGATGCGGCGTTGATCAAATTTTGATCAAGGCATACAAAGCGTGTTCAAAATACTCGCAATGAACATGGTCAGGACTCATAACAAATGGCTGAGGCCCTTACAGTGTTATGCATTAGTCATGTCGTTGCTGCAGGGTTGATATACTGTACAGGCCGACATGGCGGCCTTACCATCTGCTGCAGCTCAGGCCGCAAATTCACTTTGCGGCGTTCGGGCTGGATGGCTTGTCTTCGATTTCAGGCTGATGTTTCGCGCTTACCTCGGCGTGCAATATTGAATTATATAACAGTGCGGTGCCTGAAAACTGCGTGACATTCCCATACAGCCAAATGTAAAGTAAGTTCAGCCACAACATGAGGTACCTCTGCACCTCCGACAGAGAACCGACCCAAGAGCTGTTGTGAAGCATCACACGACTGTAACTTTATGCCATAGCAGCAGGGTAATGGCCCATGTATCCCATATGCTAAATGGAACACTCGACAAGTTTCCTGTTATTTGATGCATGGACGCATTACCTGGCAGTGAGAGCAATACTCTGCAAGTGAATAAACGCGGGGCTAAAAATATGCACAATCCACAGGGATCAGTATGACAAAGCTTCTCAAAGTGTGGTACAACCACCAAGAGGGGTATGCAGTCTCCCTCGAGTGGCTGGCGAGATCATGACTGCTCACTTGCAGTTTCAGTTGTATTTCACTTGAGCTCAAGACACTCGCACTTATCGTTTAAAACTGTTTGTTTTGACATTATTCATGTACAATTTGTTGAAACTTTTATGTGCCATAAATTTTAAGTGAATCGTGATTTAAGTACATCTTATTAAAAAATTCCTACATTGAAGAGCAATTTTCAAATTGGATGATGGTTTAAAAGGTTTGAGAACATCAGTATGAGAAGCCTTGGATGGAATCCAGCACAGAAGCATTCAGAAAAAAAAAAATCTTACTCCCTATCAAATATGACTTTATTGACAAGCCAATACTTTTCAAAGATGATTTTAATGATCTCATTTATCAAGTAGGAAAAACACTTCTCAGTATGCAACCTGTTAACAATTAACACACAGCATTGTCTTTGACAGTAGCAATCAAAACAAAGCATCGACTCAGTGATATTTCTGACACTGCTTTCGTAGCAGCTCTCTCTACATTTAATGAGGGCACAGGGAGCGCAATTTACATGGAAAATAGATGTTTATACTGTCTTAATCTCATAAGCAGGCAAAGTGGATTTTATGTTGTCTTATCCTCCCACCTCAGTCGCACAAAATGAAATTATCTTACCAGTCAGTTTTTAATTTCATTTCATTCTCGCAATCGATGATGGAGCTCGCTTCTTGGGTCATTTACCTCAAAAGGGAGACAGTTTTGAGCCACTGGATCTAATACAGCAGGGGGAAGGAAGCTACAGCCCCCCCTCCCCCAAAGCATTTGATTCAGCCTGCAGTGCAATTCTAGAAACAAATCAAACCTCGGTGGAGCATGGTTATTAAAAACGTGTAATCATCAAATACTAGTTCTACCACATTGCATTCGTTGTTCGCACTTCTGGGTATGAATCTCGGCTCGTTGTGAGTTTTTATTCTGGCGACCAGTCCAAACCACTTTAGTAGACTACAAATGTCCCACTGTCAAATTAGACACGTGTACTTAAATGCTGTGTTTAGTGAGTGATGTGCCTATCTATACTAGTCGGGTAAAGTCCTTGTACTAAGACAACTACCAATACCGAATGAATGGCTACAAAGAGGTGAAGTTATCTCAGTGGAGTGGAAAATAGGAGGTGAGAGTCGAATGATTTTCATTATCACTAGCAAATGTTTGAACCTTTTCTCAGTGACAAGGAGCATGCAGACATTCTTGCCACCAGCAGTAAGTAACTTTGCTCTCGGTGTCAGTCGAGGAGGGTGCAGTGCTGATGAACGGGGGAGAGACACATTAAAGTGGTCAAAATAGTGCACCACTTTGAAATGTTGATTCATGTTTTTATCAGTTCCAGTTTGAAAGCATTAAGATTATTTAATTGCTGGATAATAAGGCTAGGGGGATATTTTGAAGGCTTTCTCGAGCTCTGGAAATGTATTCCACTATTCACAATGTTTGCAGTACAGGGCATGTATGTGCAATGTGATTTTTTAAAAGTAAAATGTGTGCCTCGGCTCATGGCTCGACTGAAGGTTGGTAAACACTGACAACACACCAGACAAGTGACAACAAATACCCCCCCCCACACCCCCTTTCACCTTCGGCTATGATCTCCTCCACGGTGACTTGGTGGCGGCCCACAGCGAAGGCTCGCCCGATGAAGTTCCCCCCGGCGTGGCTGGACCCGGAGCTGCTGCCACCTCCTCCGGAACCCGGTCCGGAGCTGACCAATTCCCGACGGGAATCGAAAAACTTCCTCATGGCGTCAAAAACGACAGGATAACAGATTTGGGGCTTACTGGGGATGCTTTGTCGTTGTTTCTATTTGCAGCATCCAAACACGGAAATCAAGTGTCGCTGACGCCAAATCATAGATTTTTGGAGGCAAAATAAAAATTGGCACGACGTACACGGTTGCACCTAGCTGTTATGTAATTGAATTAGACACCAGCGGGGAGGCTATAGTAGCATCCTCCGGGTAACGCACACCAATTCCCTTTTTGTTGCTATTTAGCTCGTTTTATCCGACGAAAACATCGGTGTTCTCTTCCATCTCTCGTCGCAGCTAGCTAACTGCTAGCTCCTCACGCGCTATGACATTTCGTGTTTTAAGGTTAACCGGTTATCCTCTCACGTTGAGGGGCTTCGAGTGCGCTGGAAAACAGCCTCGCTCGACCAATATTTCCATCCTCAGTCGAGCTGTGCGGCCGTTCGGTGGCACGTATCCGCGCGGGTAGCCATTTAATCAGATCAGCTGACGATCAAACTGATTTTTGGGGTTACCTCGCGAACAGATCCTCGTCAAACACACGATTTTGAATAAAGCTCCAAACGTGACACGTCCCTAAAAATGAGTAAAGAGCGGCCGGAGTTTTTTTTTTCTTTTGGTCAACCCTCTGCTCCAATCTCTGCAGCCACAGCGTTCTCTGGCTGCCAAGGATATCGCAACATCCCTAGCTGTTGCAGTTCATAGCGCGGGATTGTGGGTAATGTAGTGCAGCAACCGCAGCTGCCGATTCTCCTCCCTCGTTGAGTATGTGGTCATAGCGACGTTCACGCTAGTGGGTGAGACCAAAATGCACCAATGATAAATGGTTTACGCCCTCGTCAGCCTGTTTAATTATTGCTCAATTACACGCAGAGCAATAAAACCGTTTATACTTCAATTAAATGAATATAGACTGGTAGCAAAATAGCAGCAATGCTAGCAGAGCTTTGTGTTACTTCGAAGTAATCTAAATTACCAAAATGCAATTAAAGTCTTGAATGCAACAGTGTTGAGAGATTACTATTCCCACAAGGCATTGAATACGTCTTTCGAAAGAAGCGTTTGTCGCTCTTCCGAAATTGCGAAAGTTGAAAAGCACGATTTCCCGTTTTGCAGCGGTACCTGAACGCATCAGCATAACATGAATGCTCCTGCAAAAAATAAAAAATAAATAAATAAAGGCAATACCAGAGTAGGTGGGACTTGCGGCCAGCTGAGTGATAAAACCCTCCAGTTTCCTGGTTTACGCTGTCTTTTGGTTTACGTACAGATTGCACGGTCACCGGCACAGGTAGGGTTTTTGTTCAGTTTGCGACGAGATATGTTTCGAGCAATATAGAACACTTTTTTACGGTGTTTGAATTTGACGCAATAGAGTTGAGACTGCGGCACGGTTGGGACACTCGATCCCTTCTGGGTGTGCCCAATTTAATGAAAGGTAACGGTTGCTTTTTAAAATCTCGGCCAACATGCCGCTACTTCAAATCGATTGAATTGAGCAATGCCTCTCGGAGTTCGGAAGTAAGATAAAGTTTGGTTTGTGCACACATCGCATTTTCCAATCCTGTTGCTCAATTCTTGTACCGTAACTGCATCGTTATTACATAAGCGGTGCTACAGAATTATACACCATAAAATCATCGAGCCATGCAAGCTTGTTTAGTGCTGAAAGAATGCATGGTTGAAATAAGAAGCTGCACCAAAGTGGTTAGCAGGCCACCCTCCCTCGTTCTGAGGTTGTGGGTTCAGCTCCGGCCTTCCTGTGTTAAGTTAACATGTTCTCTGCGTGCTTTGGTGTCCTTCAGTGTTTTGAAAGGCGCTTATAAATAAAATGTATTATTATTCCTCCCACATTCCCAAAACATGCATGTGAGGTTAATTGAAGACTTTGCGTTTACCTATATGTGCCTTGCAATCACCAGGATGTACCCGACCTTGGGCCCCAAGTTGAAAATCATCTGCGAATGCGCTCCAGCTCACATCTGACCCTAAATGAAGACAAGTGTTTTAAAATATGGATGAACAATGGAAATAAATTGAACAACGGTAGTAATAGTGGTAGTCATAGAACAGCAATCACACACCCATGTGTGTATTTACACACTCAAAGGAGTCAAATTTGTGATGACGACACTCAATGGCGCCAATACACCCCAGAGGCAGCCCCCGAGTCCATCTGTTCTGTACACAGCAGAACTTCATCTTAGGAGTTGCAATGTTTGATCACCTAATGTTTGTCTTGTTTAATTTCCCCTTGATGGAATCAGTTATGAACATCTAATTAACAAGTTTAAATTAATAAATGTAATTTAATTCAAAAATAACGACAAACTGAATTCAATTATGTCTGTCACTGTTTGGAGGGATTGTCATCAATAAAATAATTAAACAAACACAAAAAACACATTCAAATTAAACTATGCCCTGTGATTGGATAGACTAGAGACAGTATGATCAGTAAAAGTATCCATTAAATAAAATGTTGAATTAAAAATAAACGGACAGGTAAAAGAAACTGAATGAAATCTACCAAGGTCGACAACAAGAGGGAGTATGGGAGGACATCATGTGGCCCTTTCAATGTCCACGCAGGCAGGAAACTGTGAGCTGTGCAGCGGTTGATTTAATTACAGGTGTGTTCAAAAAAAAAAAAAAAACTTTTAATGGGATTAGCCTGGATTTGCGAGACGGAGGCAACAGGCAAATGTGCGTGAGTGAGAGTCTCCATGGGAGGATGAAACCCATGCATTATTGAGATGGGGGTTAATGAGGGTCACCGTGAACAGTAAAAAAAAAAAAAAAAAAAAAAAAAAAAAACTGATGCAACAGCTTT
>CAAKHF010006121.1:0-14094 GCA_901007745.1 Hippocampus kuda | reverse complement strand
AGGTGGGAGGGATACGGGGATGGGGGGGGGGGTTGAAGCAAAGGAAAGGGGATGATGTTTCTCCCTTCATGCTCTACGGGGAGTGATCTGGGGAGGGTGATTTGTGGAAGCCAAAACTTCACGACAACTTTTCCAGGAATCTGGGGGCTTTTCTGAAATGACTGAGGAAGGGGTCAGGGTGCAAGACTCGGCCGAGGTTGAAAATGAAGGAATATTTCACCAGGACCTCAAACATCAATCTACTTCAGGAAGGAAAACGAGAACCAATCGGCTTTTCCTATTGCGGCACAGTTTGACTTTGAGAATGGTCGAAAGGTTGTTTGTCCAGCCGGGAGTCACACTACTTTAGCGGTGTTATTGCAACTTGTTGGAGCAGGTAGCGCAAATCATTTGGCGACTGAGGAAAGAGAGGAAGAGAGCTGGAAGTCGAGATGGGGGGTCAAGAGTTCTCAACAGTAATCAAGAACTTGGTGTTCATACAAGAGACTCTGTCGCTCATTTCCAGAAGCAGAAAGGTCAACGATGACTAATACGTGACGCCAGAGGGTAATGTTTGGCAACACATAATGATTATGATAACACAGTATCTCCGGCAACTGAAATAGTTGCAGTCCTGAATGAGATCCATCCAAGACAATTAAAAGCTTTGTCGATTTTTGCTCTCCCGTTTGTTTGGCCACTGTTTGAGGGTGGTGCTTACTTTGGACTGCAAGGAATTCTCGGTTTATGATGGGAGTCCCGTTCCGAAGGCGCCAACGATCACGAACCTACGTTTTAATGCAGGATACTTTTCCTCACACAACCCACCAATGTTCATCCGAGTTTCGGGCTTAGGACAGACAAGCCGCTGGCATGGAGGAACTAAACGGGTGTTTGTATTTGCTACATCCAAGACCCTAAATTTTCCCAATGTGAAAGTGAGTGTGAATGGTTGTTTGTTGATACGTGCACTGCCTCTTGCCCAAAAGCCACGTGGAATAAACTTCAGCTCACCCTTGATCCTAATGACAATACACCGCTATAGGAAAACATAACGGATAGATAAATCGACGGCTCCTTGATTGATAAACTGCTTTGTTTTTGACAGCGATGAGCATCTGGCTGTTAAGTTAAAATACGAACACTGATGCCTTTACTATCCCCATCTAATTTGCCGATTGTTTACATTGCCTTAGAGGCGGGCGCTGCTTCTTGCGCTGGCTGAGATAATGAAGCTCAAGGATCGGATGGTGTGACTCACACACACGTCGAAGCAGATCCGAACTCCAGCTGGCAAGCATCAGCGTGCGCTCGCACTCCTCATCAAAAGCTCACACGCTGCCGTTACGGCGAGCGAGCTTTGTCATACTAGAGGGTGGCGCTCTTGAGTCACCGTGGCTCTTTGGAAAGACTGGATTTCATTTGGAATTATTTCGCCATCGGATGTTGCCGGTTGCTGGGCAATTATAATAATCATGTCGTATTGAGTTTCTGCTGCAGCGGTCCTCATTTTTTATTTGTATGAAAGGAATAAGTGCAAGCCCATCTGTGGTAGATGCTAACTCGCCTTTAATTGAAGAGGCCATTACAGCCTGGCAGCGCTGCGATGGCATTCACAACTTGATTGGCTGTGGCCGATGAGGTCATGGTGCACATGCAGTCGCTGTGGCAGCTGAATCAATAAAGCTAAACTCCCCTCACTCCTCACTTCATTCTACAGTAAAACAGCAGCGAAATACACCCCTAAAATGACCGCCCCCTTAAAAAAAAAGAATCGTGTGGGAACCAAGATAACCCATGTTTGCCGTTTTCATTAACCTTTATGTTGAATGTCCAATTCAGAATGAATGGGGGAATTTCTGATTGAAAATGTGCAATATTTTGAAAACGATGAATTTTTGGAATGAGAAAAATGACAGCCTGTAAGGCGTGAATTTTTGAACCACGTTAAAACTGGAATGATGTGAATCGGATCAATGATGTGGAAGTAGATGCATGCAACTAAATGGGGCAAGTGAAAAACGAGTTCAATGAGTTTCCAATCCATGCGGAATAAATTATCTCTTCATAAGGCGTCACCTAATTTTTACTGACACGTGCATGCCATGACTTTGCAGGTGAACCAATACTGTCTCTTCACCAGCGTGACAAACTGCAGTCTATTTTCCTTTCCTTCTCCTCCCTTGTGTGAGTTGATTCCTGCGAGGGAGCCGTGTGGCTGCTTCAGGTTCAGCACGAGGCCTTATCACCGGTGCCCCTCTCATGCAGAGGTTAAGGGTCACGGGAAAAAGGAAAAGATTTATCGCAGCTGCAGGAGGGCAAATGCTCTTTAAACGCTCATTGAAGAGAGAGATGATCCACCATGGCATGCAGCGCATTGGCCAGGTTCGCCTACAAAGGACATGCCATTGCGTCATGACATATTACATTATACACAGGCGTACGTAAAATTCCCCTGGTTGTGCTGCTGCGCTTGCATATAATTACTTCAGGTTCAGTCAAACAGAAGTGAGCTGCCATGGGAGCGAGTCGGAGCAAGGGCCCAAGAGGTGTTCCAGCTGCAACCAATAAAAAGAAGAAAAAAAAATCCTGCAAGGGACATGAGACGGTGATGGGAAGAATGCATGCAGGATGCGGATCAAAGCATCGCTTCCCAGGCAATGTGTTAAGCTTGACCGCATGGGCGGGACGGTCAACCGCACTCTGGTTTAGATGCAACAATGGCTGTGCTAGCATCATGTAACATCAATCGTCAAGTAGTTAAAATGTCATGTGTTTCATTGAATGTCCTTTTATTTTACTTGTTATATTGCTTTATGATGTGATTTATTGTCATCGTCATTTGGGTCTTGCGTATGCTGGAGCCTATTTTTAGCGGTTTTGGGCGAGAGAAGGGGAACACAATGCACTGGCTGACGGCCAATTGCACGTATTGGGAACTCAACGTTCGTTCTTAGATTCACACCAACGGACAATTCAGATCCCCTCTGAACCTAATGTTCAATTTTTGCCGGGGGGCCGTGGGACAAAAAAAACTGAGCACCAAGCAAACACTGACCATGCAGATCCACACAGGAAGGCTGGAGTTCAGATTTGAAACCCCAACCACAAAAATGTGAGGCTGTTGGGGTGACCACTCGGCATAACTAATCACGCAAGGCTTCATTTCTCAAAAAATGCTCCAATAGGTGAATAATGGTCCCATATCTTGGACTATTTGTTATTTCCCCATTAGAGCAAGACCACATAAATGGTCATACGATAAAATATGTTGACTTACCAAAGTATTTCACATCTTCATAGTTAACAAAAAAAAAGATTTCAATTAGTCAGTGGATTATTTAAAACTGAATATGTGTTGACGGATGGGGATGAGAAGCAGAGTTTTGGTTGAGCACAAAATGGTCGCCGTGCAGGCAAGAATCAAAAAGTGAAGTTTACAACAGGTTTGCGTTGGAAGAAGGGCAGAAGGAACAGCATTTAACTTGTCTGCAGAATGATTCCCAGGCAGGAGCGCGGAGGATGTTATTCCCATCACGTGCTATACATCATCCAGAATGTTACAAATTCAAGCTTGTTTCCCCATCTCCCTCCTGGTTTGATGCATTTTGTTCCTTGAGGCCTTCAATTCGGATCTTTATTGTTCCCCCTTGGTCACCCATCTGTCAGTCTGCCTCAATTCCTGTTCTTTGGTTGTACCTCTTGCATCACGTGTATCTACCTACACCATTTAGCAACACTGACCAAGCTAGCTAGCTAGCATGTCAGCGACCATTTTTGCCCTATCTATCCATCTATCTAGCTTGCTATCTATATATCTGGCTATCTAGCTAGTTATAGATATACAGGTATCTGGCTAGCTAGCGACCTATCTATATATCTGGCTATCTAGCTATCTATCTAGCTGCTTCGCTTCCAGTGTTAGTTGTGTGTTGTGCTCGAGGCTATATCAGACAAGTGTGAGTTTCCGACCCCCGCTGTTCTCTTGTCATCCCTCCTCACACTCTTTGTCTATTTCAGTGCTACATTTGAACCACTTTGACCACAAAGCGTGTGTCTGTGTGTGCCTTGTGGTTTGAGTGTGAGGCAGTGGCCAGGATTCCTGGTCAGCTAACAAAAGTAACACACACGCAGGCACACACGTATGCACACACCTTGGATTAAAGTAATGGCCTGACCCTGATCCTTCTTATCTGATGACTCCCCTCCCCAACACCTCAACATTGACCAACACCACTCAGTAGCCAAGTGGAAGCAAGCATTGCTCTGGTAAGCGCAAGAGGAGAAACGTGCACCTTTGACGTGTGTGTTTGCACAAACTGCCTTTTGTTCAGCGGCTTTTAAACAAATAGCGAGCGCCGTGCCTCTAGGAAAAATACACAAAGATCAACACGGACAAAGTCCTCCGGCCAGGCGGCATGCCAGCCTCTCCGGGCCAGATTCCATTGGGCGCACGCTTGACCTGTTTACCCACAGCTTATTTTACCCTCTGCCAACAGACTTCACTTCCGCTACCTTATGCACGTCATCTACGGTACTTTCATGATGTCTCACCGTTTTTTTTCTTTCAGACAAATTTTCTGGACTAGGATTAAACATTTAATTTCACGCTGAGGCCAAAGCATGAGCGCAGATGTTGCCGAATGCTCATAGGTGGATCAGTTCAACATGGAACTTTACGACAACCGCGCTTCTACTGTTTCATGTGTGAATGCTGAGAAACCAGCATTTACACTGGTATTTACACTGGTACACTGCATTTGAATATTGTCGTCTTGTTTTTGAGTCAACACTGTGAGTCAAGCATTCACACAATTCTGTAATTCATTGTTTGAATTTTTTTTTTTAACAAGTGTTAACGGATTCAAAGTGAAAAAAGAAAATGCTGAAAGGAACTGGAGGCATTAACACAAAAACTATTTTGCAATAAGACATTTTCCCTTTTTTTTTTTGAGTGAATGATGAGAGATGAGTGTCCACACCGATCCATTGTGCATTCTTTTTGTGTGACTGCTGAGAGCATTTTTTCTTCTTTTTCTCATGGCGTGAATGCTAGAACACCATTGTTTACACAAATGCAACTTTGCCTTAGAATATTTCTTCTTTGCATTGTGTGAATGATGAGCCAAGCGTTCATGCTGACGCTAGTGTCGGCTAAAATCTTTCAACGTGTGGTGCGAATGCTTGTTTCTCAGTGTCAAATTGTTACATTGTCATCACGCGCCTCGCGGGAAGTCAAAAAAATTCAAGCAAATGCCAATGCCAAACGTCGCTCCGAAGAGCGACGTTTGAAGGTTACTGCGATGCTTGGACTCAAAGCGATGACTCACCTTTTGAACTTCCCCTCCGCTCGGTGATTTAGCGTCACAAACGACAAGCTCGGCTTTCTGGCCTCTGATGGGAGCCATATGGTGATGCCTGAGAAGATTAAATGCCGAGCAACTAGCATGTGTGCGATTGTGTCACGACACTGAAGCCTTTGTAGTGTTTCTGCACCTCTTAAAAAAAAAAAAAGACAAACTCCCTAACCACCTAATGACTGCTTGCGCGCACAGCCGACAGGCGCTCTTCCCGACGTCTCGCGCTGCAGACACACTGCGTCATTACGGCAATGATAATGGTTGAGATTTTTGTGATGGAAGTCTGGATTTGAGGGTGTTTTGCTTAGGCTACTTTTACTTCTTCTTGTAAACACGGCCTAATCTGTAGGAAGCCGCAAAAGTCATGACTCTCCCCCTCCACACCACCTCCTTCAAGCCATGTGGTCCCCTTCACTATCCACTAAGACCCCCCCCCTTTTGCCTGAGCCGAGTACAACACAATAAACACATCCGACATCCAATACTTAAGCAGGAGGGGTGTAATATGGTTTGAAAAAGATATTGAGTGGCTGCTTACACAAGTTTATTTTAATTTTTTTATGGAAAATAAGTCATTTTGACCATTTGTTTACATTCCGGAGAAGTTAAACTCTAATAGTTTCCGTCCAAAAATAGGATGTAAAAATGGATGACATACGTATGACTTGTAAAGAACCCGTCAAGTGAATTGAGAGATTTGTTTCTAAACACAGTTTACGTGTTTGAATATCATTTCTGTAACCAAGACAACGATGCAGTTCAGTTGTGTGGATACAGTGTTCAACTGTTTTGAAGTTTCCTGATTCTTTGGGTGCCGTTAAAATGGCGCCCGATGACATGGCGTTCCCCCTCTCCCATTATTTAAGAACTTGAACGGCTTTATTCACATTAATGGTTACCGCCCCAATTCTCTTCAGATAGTATGGCTGCTTTAGAGCGCCTCGTTGTTGGCCATGAGTGCATGCATGTCAGAGTGAGAAGGGGCGGAAAAGAATGCGAGATTTAAAAAAAATAATTAAAAGTGCAACTTGACAGACGGCGCATGGGGGGCTTTGCGCTGACATGACCGCTTTAGAGTGCCTCATGGTGGCGGCGTGGAAAAGATCTGAGAGAACCTGGTGAGATATTCCTTCCATCCGCTGGAGGCTTTCAGCACATATATTTCTGTGGTTCAAACAGTTATGCAACTTGGCATAAGAGATGCAAAACGATTGTACTTTTTTATTGCCCTTTTTATTGTCAATTTGTAATGAGCGCAATTCTGTCAGATGGCCCTCTATCTAATTTCGAAACGGGCTCAGATTTTCTCTGTGCACAGGGAACAATTCGGTCTTTCTACGCTGGAGAGAAAAAGCAAGAGCTCAGGAGAGAGAGAGAGAGAGAGAGAGAGAGAGAGAGAGAGAGAGAGAGAGAGAGAGAGAGAGAGAGAGAGAAAAAGCTGGTGAAAAGATAAGCGGTAAGACAACACTGCATAGTCTCGGGTGGGGGTGCGTGGGTGCACGGATGTCTTCTAAAAACCTATGAATAGCAGAGACATGTGGCACAGGCAGCACTTGGCCCACTGCTGTGGAGTGCAGACAGACATAAGCCACCCTGATTCCAAGCCACAACAACTTTACACCGTTGAGGGACTTTTGTGATACGCATCACCATCTCTGAATCTGGGAATTTTTTTTTCTTTTCCACCTAATCTCTCTTCTCCACGCATACTAACCAGTTGTTATGTCCATTATGTGGATTACTGCGCAAAAGAGGCAAGACAGGGACTGAACCGGGCCTCTGTCTTGTGCCTGCTCACATGAGCGGGCGTAAGTGAATTTCACAGCTTTACAACATAATCAGTTAAATTTAGGTCATTATGCGGGGAAGTTGAAGGACCAGCTCATGTGCCGCTGATGTTAAGTGTTCTGTTTCTCTGAGATGCATCCCGTGACTGACAGCCTCTTCCAACTTCCTGTATGCAGATGCTGAAAGGTCTTTATGGGCCAAACTCTTCTTTGAATATCACGAGTGAAAGGATTAGTTACACTCGAGAATGCCGATCACCCCTCCCTGAATGCTCATGTTGAAGAACCTGCTGAAGCCGCCAGGTGTTATCGCTGACTCATCAAGTTTTGATACTCTTGAGCCACATTGTTGCCCAAGTGTATTCCCTTGAAAGGATTTTGAAAGCTTTAAAGTAAGAGTCAAGGAAAACGTGGGGCATACCTTGCTTGAAATTTTCGGTCAAATTCCGAATTGTTTGACTGCCAAATAGCCCACTGTAGGAGAAATGCTAGCACGTACAGTAATGCTAAGCTAAGATAAGCCAGTGTGGAATGTGTCAACGCTGATTTTTCATCCATGGATTATTCTGAGAGCACTCAGGGTGAACTTTTATGACCTATAAAGTCGTTCTTTTCAAATCTTTATGTGTGGTTCACAATGAGGAACCCAGCTCAAAATGCAAAAGCTAAGCTAAGCTAAGCGGCTAGGTTAACTGAGCGAGCTAGGCCAACTGGCTGTCGCTGTCAGTCTCAAGCAAGTTAGGCAAACGACTGTTTGTTGCAATTCTTTCCCCTTTGAGGCAGTCACAAGTGAAATAAAAACATCTTCCTGTCTTGTGAAATGCGTGCTTGTGAAACATTAGCATATCCGAGGCGCACGTCCACAATCTTCTCTCATGGTGGGGTTGGGTCGTGTGCGCTGGTGCTGCTGGCTTGGTTGCTGTCGGAGGCTGCTATTAACAGCTGCCAGATGTGCAGAGTCCCTCGAGCCCGTGCACATTCTCACAGACAATGGAATGCTTGTGAGGAGCCCCGACAGGAAGTGAGGTCAGGACTTGTGCCCCCTCCCTTAAACTAAAAGTGC
The DNA here is from genome assembly GCA_901007745.1 of Hippocampus kuda. NCBI lineage: Eukaryota > Metazoa > Chordata > Actinopteri > Syngnathiformes > Syngnathidae > Hippocampus > Hippocampus kuda. The sequence continues at coordinate 5,905 of CAAKHF010006121.1, read as the reverse complement.
CACAGCAGGCAGCTCCAGTGGACAAACTCCTGCGAGTGTCCTTGTCATTAAAAGGCGCTCCGTAAAGTGCTGTCCGCGACACATGCCGCTGCACTCGCAACCTGAAACGTGTGAAAAAAAAAAGCTTCTTTACAGCCTGACTATTTTCCACATACCAACTGCTGCGGGGGCGGCGGGGAGTGTGCGTTTCACAATCTTGTTGCCGTACTCCTCCGAGTCAACCACGGGCAGACACGACATGAGTCAAAGTAGCTGAAATGCCTCAGCACGGACTCGTCTGCTTTTTTTTTTTTTGTTTCCACTGGTGAACTCTCTCTCAGCGCCGCAGGTGGATGCTGTGAGCTCTCAGCACTGGTGTCGGCGCTCTGATGTCACTCAGCCAGGTTTGAGCAAAACTGCCTGACTCAGAGGGAATACTCCCTATGCACTCATAATTAAAGGGAGTCCTCCCAAGTGATTATTAAACTTGAAGGTAACTTTATTTACACCTTTTCTAGGAACCAGAAGATACTGTACAAGTCAAGTGTCAATAGTAACCAATAATGGTACGAGTCCAAGAAATCGTACACACTACTTGTACAATGAAATGATAAGCATGGCATAATTTCGATTGTGATTGCTCTAAAATAGCACAATTGGGACCTTCTATATATTGACCCCCAAGACAAACAAACATTTACATGAGCCGCTATAAAGACAGTAAAACCATGGATTGTATTTTCGCTCCTGGCAGCAGCACTTCATCACCAAGTTGATGGACGCTGTTGGTTGGAGTGTGAAAATATCACTAAAGATCGTAAAAATCTGACACGATTAGGGCTCTAAGTAACAAGAATCCACTTCCTTGGGCAAGTGAAAGACAGAACTCTGCTTCGGAGCGTGATGAAAATCTGGAACCACAATACACCTGAGACATGACATCACACCCACCCGAGACGACTTGCCCAGTTATGACTCGTGAAGACGTGATTAGCTCTGAACACAAGGAGCACCTGCCCCCAGTGAATGATGATGACTGACAAGCCCCGGAGGCCCAGTGGCGAACACAGCACAGTATCACGGGGTCAGACGCTAAGCTTCGTCATGTTTCGTCAGTAAGGTGGCTGAAGTGACAAGTGAAACGCCGGCGTGGGTCACAGTCTGAAAGCGCAAAAAGCCCCAATGTTTCTTTCAGCTGCTCACGGAGGAAGCGAGATTACTTGGGAAAACTGCAGCACACTGAGATCTACAACAGGGAGGGAGGAAGTGAGGAGGTGGAACATCTGGACTTGATTTCTGCTACGCTCCGACTCGGGAAAACGGCCCCAAAAATAGGCTGTAAAAGGCATTACCTCCGCCAAGGAGGGTATACTTCTACTGTGTTTATTTGCTTGTCATATGAGGCCTTAAACTGAATCCTCTATGCAAATTGAGATTGAGGAATGGAGGACCCAATAGGCTAATCATTTGGTGAACCTTCAAACTGTACTGGGGCCAAAATTTGTTTGAGGATGCGTGCGCCCGAAGGCCGCATGGTAAGGCCCTGACGACCAATTAATGTGCGGTGACAGTGATTTTAGGTCTCACCCTTTTAGTAATTTGCTTTGCATAACGCAAGTGTATCCAGTTTGGCAGTCTGACACACCTGTCTGGTGACTGCTGGTTTCTTCTCCATTCTCTTCCACCACGTCTTCCTCCTCCTCCTCCTCAGCGCCACGACTGGGGTCAGCCAGTCCCTCAGTATCTCCTCTGCTGGTGACCGTCACTGCTGATGTTGCTCCTGCTAATGATAACAACAGTAATATGTCACGTAATGTAATAATATTATGTAATATGTTCTAGACACATAAGCAATTCCTGTAAGATAGGACAATCATAAATCTCTCTCTCTCTCTCTCTCTCTCTCTCACACACACACACACACACACACACACACACGCACAGACTTCTCGAAATGGTTCTTATTTCGGAGTAATCCAGCTCCTTTGCTGACATATCAAGTACGATATAACTATTTCAAGTGCAATGTTATTGTTGAACAGTTGTCAAATCATATTTTGTCAAAAGATGGCATCAGGAGCTATTAAAAAAAAAATTGCTGGTCCATGTCAACCTCGTTTGGACCTTTCCCAAATTTCCCAATGGCCGCCATGACCCTGCCATCAAACTTTAGTTACTACTTTCGGTTATTTTTTCCTCCTACCCATGTTCTCCAAATCTTTGAAGCTTTGGACTCGAGGGAGGCTAATCATGTCGTAGCAGTGGGCGAAGTGGTTTGAGTTTTGCGAAGAGCCTTTTCTACGGTTGCAATACGTGTTTCAGCCTCTCCGATACGCGCCGAATTGCCAGAATTATTTCTCTCAGCACTTGACAGTTTTCTTTCAATCACCTCAATTGAATTCACCACATGAAGCAGGCGGCTGTCAACAACATCCAACCTCTGCCCAAAATCAGAGCAAAGAGCTTTTAATTCCACTTGCACATCTGCTACGTTAGCCACGTTAGCTTCTGCGGCTGAAGACGTTATTTTCGTATTCGTTTTGTTTTCGTGAAAATATCACACGGCTTCGATGCAGGAGATTTTGACATTTATCTCCCCACAAAAGGTTCGGAGAAAAAAAAAATCGGCGCATTCGTCGGTTTTCGGTTGGAATTAAATTTGGTTGTGTAGCGCTTACAGGCTAACTTGCCATCTTGGTTAGTCTCTCGTGAGACCCTCAGTTAGTTAGTTAGTTAGTTAGTTAGTTAGTTCTGGACTTCTCTGTTTGTCTTGGGAAAAGTTTCATCAGTTTCATCAGGGCTTCATCAGTTCATGCAACAAGGCTTGGTTAACTTGGGACAGTTTGAACCAAATGAGCTACTATTGTGCGGAATCTAAGATTTGCTGATTAAAAAAAATGCGTCTATATCATATTATCACAGGACCGAAGCTGACTTCGGCGTGCGTGCGTGTGCGTTCGTGCGTAAGAGAAAGCGTGTGTATTTGGTGTGCGTGCGCGTGCGATAAGATGACGTCATACGCACGCCTCCCAGCTTCTGGAGTGTGTGCGTGTGTGTGTGTGTCAGTGTGTGAATTGTGTGTGTTCAGTAAGCAACAGCAGCAGCAGCAGCAGCAGCAGGACGAGCAGTCGTGCAAGCGGCAGACGTGCTGCTGGATCCGAGAAAGCGAGACCGCTGCGGGACACTTTTTGGAAACCTCCATCGCAAACCCCCCCCCGACACTTGATTGGACTTGCACGGGAGTCCGCTTCACTTTTGGTCCGCTATGGATCGTCTACCAGCGCGGACCAGACGGCGCGTCTTGGCACCCAAACGGTCGTGATTGTCATCCGCTGGATCGGAAGAGGAGAGCTTGAACTTTTGCTTGTTTTCCCTTGTTGGCGTTCTTACACGTTGGTGACTACATGTGAGCGCCACTGGGAACCAAGGTCAACTTTTATCGCTCATGGGGTAAGTTTTAGAACATTTAAGAGTGACAGTCGAAAGATGCTAACAAAGAGAGTCACCCCCCCCCCCCCAAGTTTGGCGCTTAAGTCATAACGCAGATGTGGCAACCGCTGCAATTGCGCGTGCGCGCGCGTGTTTAATGTCTAGCGCGTTGTCGTTAAACATTAAATATAAGACGGCGGCTGTACAGTGGGCGCTGCATCATTTGCAGTCGTGCGCATGCACGTACATGTATACGGGGGTGGTGTTGAAGGGTCAGTGAAGGAGGGGGGGGTGGCTGAAAGCCGTTGCGCAGCCTGCTGTGTCCCCCCCCCCCTTCACCCCACTGCTACGACCCCTCCGATGTTGTTGAGGCTTGTTCATCCGTCACTCTAAAGAAGGCATTGTATTGAGAGGATGTATTAATAAGACAAAAGCCTCCATTATCACCAGCACCATGACCCCCCCCCACTCCATGCCCGGCCCCCCCATGTTCCGACTAAATCTCTTGGGTCAGAGATGTCCTCCCCAGAGAAAGGCTCAAACAATGGTAGACTTAACACGCTGCTGTTGTTGAAAGCACGCACAAAGCTCGCCACTACTTAAAAAGGCATCGCGACTGTCTCGTACTAAAAAAAGGCCTGAACCGGTGCAAGTTGTTTCCTGTGAGTAAAAACAGCCCTGGAGGTGTCGGCAGTGCTTTGGCGAGAAGCGCCAAATCACGATGAGATAAGATGATAAGGCGGAGGAAATAATGTTTATTGCTCAGATAAAAGCGCTTGATCCGTCATTTCGCTCCGCTGTGGTAGGGACAGCAGGAGCGAGTGCGGCAAAGTTGTGATGTGCAAAGAAAGCAACTCGACCAAAAAAAAATGTAAAAAGGGGGTAAAAAAAAAGCATTTTAAGATAGTAGACCCGCATGTGAGGAGGAAAGACACTCGGCCGCATCGGGTTGGAGGCTTATCAAGTGCCGAAGGCTCTGTCGGCAGCTTCATTGATGGCAATGTCGCGCCAGAGTTGCTCAGTTTGTTTTGGGTGCCCCTTCTTGGGCAATCCCAGCAGACCGCCGACCGAAAGGAGTCGAGGCGCCAATGCTCCATCTCGCATTTTTGGTTTTTGTGTGATTGCGTGGCTCATTGAACCAGAACAAACACTTGGCTTCCTCCCCGGAGCCTGTTTTGGTTTCTTCGCACACGGGTCTTCTTTGTCTTTTTTGGGGTTTCATCTCACAACATTTTTGAACAGATGGGGGTTGTCAATTTCTGTCCAATCTCTATGAATGTTGGCCATCGGAGCGACAAATTGTTATTTTGTTTCCAAGGTTGGAAAATAAAAGTCAAATAGGAACATGACGGGTCAATTTTTTTTTTTTTAAAAAAGCAGCAACTTTAAGAACACCAACTGAAATATAACTGTAAAGCGGTAAATCTCCATATAAGGCACTCCAAATTTTGTAAATGGCTTTTGGTCCAGAGATCTGGTCCTGAGCTGTGAAGGTAAATAATTCAAACTCTTAAATCAGCAGCATAGCATTCAAAATATTGGCCTCCAAATTTAGTACCTGGTCCCAATCCACTCAGGTGCAAAAATGTTCCCAGGCACTAAAAGGTCCACAATAGCTTTGACGAATATCCCACTGACAAGCTGCGATACATTAAAAGTCAAGTCTCCACATAGGGTGCGTCAAATTTGGGGTCAAAAAGGCACAGATGTTCCCAAGATGTACAAGCCAGGGGTTAAACAGATGAAATTGTCATTCCAGAAAAAAAGCCATTGTACCCTGGAAGCTACACTTTTCACCCAAAGTTTTGTACCCGGAGTCGTTCTCAGTCTCCAAAAGTCCAAATGTAGCGTATAAAAAACAGTCAGGTCACACGGTATATTGTTTTCCTTTTGTCTGAGAGCACATGGCATAAGTAGTAATCAATATGAGGGAAGTGCAAGGCCGCATGTTTGTCTTGCAGAGCGTTGCCGGCATGTCGTGCGTAAGCCGAGATCGGGATTTAGCGTGAGAACTGGCGTCAACGTAGATCTGTCAAACAAATAAACAGATGTTTAACTGCATGCGGGGATAAATAAATGACAATTGAGCGCTGGGAACTGGATTTGCGAGGGGACTTTCTTTTTCCTACTGGAACCGGGGGGGTGCGGTGCGGTGGGGGTTGTCGGGGGGGTTGCGTGGGTGGTGTCGAACCCCCCTCGTAAGACGCTCGGGTTTCAGCCGAGGCCTGGGAGCGGTCCGCTCACAGGACGCGGCGAGGCGGCTTTTCCTTTGGGAGGGCGACTCCTCTTTTTATTGTCGACGCACGCCACTTGATGCTAAAAGCTAACGACACCGTCAGATCTGAGGAGCGCACTGCCCGAGGCGTCTACCTGGTTAAGTGAAACCACCGGGGCAGAAAAGAAGAAGAGTCACAGATCACATGTGACAATGCAGGAGTTTAGAGAGCCTTTTTTTTTGGAGGGTGTGTGTGTGTGGGGGGGGGGGGGGGTCGAGTCT
>CAAKHF010006120.1:0-13294 GCA_901007745.1 Hippocampus kuda | reverse complement strand
AAAAAAAAAAAAAAAAAAAAAAAAAAAAAAAAAAAAAAAAAAAGGGGGGGGGGGGGGGGGGGGGGGGGGGGGGGGGGGGGGGGATCATGGAGAGTAACGTGATGGTCGTATTGGATTCATGAGACGTTACCATTTGCATTCTGGGTCTGGCTGAATGGGGCCTTTGTGACGCACAACAACGGCGTGGCGTGGATCATCTTTTTTTTTTTTTTGGAACGATAAGACAAAGCAATTCCAGTTGGCACATTTCTCTGAAGGCTCTGGACGAGTGAGTCATGTAACATTTAGAGGGAGTCTTTGGTGGCTGTGTGAGGCGCAGAGCCTGAAGTCAGGTGAAACTCGCCTGCGCCAATCAATAGGAGGGTGAAAATAGCCAATGGAATCAATGATGAGGAAGGTGGAGTGACAGGCACCGCCACAGGCTACTTCATATTCAGTCCAGGCTACAGCGAGCCTTGGACCTTCCCTATTACGGTTGTTTATTTGTTGTTGTTATTGCGACATCAAAGTGCTCTTGTTCCCACATCAGGTCTGACATGTCGGCGTTTAAGTGAATGTCAACGTTGTTTTGCTCATTTCGACAGCAACAAGTTTGTGACGTGACTTCTGGCAGACTCTCAGGAGGCTATCGACCAGTCGGATCCATTTGTTTTCCAGCCATTTCTCCACGCCGTCCATTTCTATCACATTAACTTTGACAGAAATTGAATTTGCTCTGATGCATTTTGATGTCTCCTAAGTGCATGCTCCGCTCGCGCTGGAAGTGTCGTGTTTCAAGTGGCGCGATGATGCAAAAAAAAAAACACTTCAGATTTAAACAGATTTCATTTTATTGTCTTCCGCTGACATTTGTTGACGCAATTCTGAAAAGGATTTGTCCTTCAAAGACTTCCATTTGGGTCAGAGCGAAATGCACTTTGGGACAAGTTTTGCTTCCAAAGACCGCCATTCTGATAATTGCCAGGAGAACATTCTTTCCACATGATTTTGTGGACCGGACCTGTTCCAATCAGTGGAATCCATAAACAGTATTCAAGCACTCATTTTTTTCGATTGTTCAATTCAAGAGTTCATTAATGTCACAGGCAAGTCGACGGGTCCCGTACCATTGGCACTTCTAACCCATGAGATTGAAGACACCGTGGGTACCGTATGGAATATTGACAGGGACCTCCGCTCTGCCCAGTTCATTGAAGGTCTTAGCATCCAAAACGAGAAGGAACGTACTTTTGTCCTGCAAGCAAAACCGGAACACATTCGTGTTTGCCTAACAGTAATCGGTTGACATGATTTTTGCAAAGGTGAACTCACTTCTCGTGGCGTGATAATGACTGACAACACAACGCCATCATCTTCCTCGGTCGCCTCGGGCGAAGCAACGAAAACAGGCTCAGACGGGAACAAGCCAGGATGGCGCCACACCTAAGGAGGAAATATTGCATTCAAATGTGCTCGGCACTAAGAACAAAACTCCTGGTCAACTGCTTCCCACTCCAGCGTTCGTGTAACACAGTGGTTCTTAACTTGGGTTCGATCGAACCCCAGGGGTTCAGTGAATCGGTCTCAGGGGTTCGACAGAGCCTCTGCCATGTTGGTTAAGACACGCCCAACTCAACATGTCAATTAGTTATGACACACCCGCTTGGCCATCACTGGCTGGTTCATTTTGTGCACAATTCAAAAACTTATACTACATAATTATGCTAATTGTGTTTACATTTTTCTCTTATGAATAAATGCATTTTTTTTAATGTCTTGAATTTATAAAAAAAAAAAAGATACTTTTTTTTCACATTTGGAGCTTATTTTAGGTTTTGGTGTGGATATGTTTGATATTTATGAGCAGTGCGTGATGAGTGGAGACCTTAAGCTCCTTGGTGTGAACGTCCATTTTGAGCAGGGAGTCACTGAAGACATGTCCAAAACCACACGAGTAGAAGTAGCGATAAGGTCTTCCGTTGTAGTGCTCGTAGTTGATCTGAGGGAACTCGAGGCCACCGTATTTTAGCAGTTCGTCATCGTGAAGTTCCTCGTGGGTCATGTAAACCTAGGCGAGGTCAAAAGTTCACTCACGTTGATGCAATTGTATTTATTTATTTTTACAGTGAGCTGTTTAAACTGATGTAATTGCGTGATTGGGGCTATGTTCTGTCTTCACCGTTAAACCCCGGTACAGTTAAGACACCTGTCAATCAACCAAAGCACCTTTCATGTCAGGTTTTTATGTTTTTATCTCATCCAAACATATTCTAATGAATGATACTTAATTTGTGTTTTTAATGCAAATAAGATACAACTAGAATGCAAATAGAATACAACTATTCCTCACATTTCTACCTGCTCTTATCCCAAAAATCATTATTCGGCGATGAAGGGTACCTCTCCAGGTTTGGTCATTTTGGCCGTGGCTTTGTAGTTTTGCAAGGTGACAAGGTTTTGGTCCAGGGGTGTTGATTTGTCGACATGTAACGGCAGAACGTACCTCCTTGGCAGGTTTCTGCACAGTGAGTTGTAAAACTGACCAAAGAAAGCACAAAGGAGTTGGACCCCTGAGAGTTGAGCACAACAAAATATGCTTTGGAACTACGAAAAATATTTTTGTCAATAGTGGGTTAGTCGTCATCAAATGTAGACAAAATCAATTTTAGAAATTGCTTGGTCATTTAAGGAATTAACCCTGAAACAGAATCATTTACCACTTATTCCAAATGTACTAATTTATAACCTAAGTATATAAAATGAAATTAAAAATGAAGCACTAATAGTGAATAGCATTTTTCGTAAATGCTAATTGTTGCTAATTTGGAGGTTTATTTCAATAGAAAAAAGACACACACACACACACACATTCACTTGGCCACAATTTTAGCAATAATATGTACAATCTCATTTGATCCAATACAAGAACATTAGCAACGTTCCTGTCGTTATTAAAAAAAAACATATTTTATATCCAAAGTACATCCATCCATCTATGCATGAATTAATTCAAAGCAAACACAAACTGACCTTGTCCATTTCCTCTCCTGGGCCCCTGCGGAGGTTCTCCAAGGTGAAGTCTCCGATAACCTCGCCGTCATCCCCGCAGCACATGTCCATAACCAGTAGGCCGTTGTCCTCAAAGGCGTTGATCTGATGCAGCGTGAACATGGCAGCTGCGCGGTACTTCACTTCACTCTCCTGTTTACAGGTACCACATCACACACAGCTAATTTAAGGTGTTGTAATTCTTTGCATCGGATGGAGAGTTGTTGCAGGTGTTTCTGAACACAAGTGAATCTAAAAATGGATGCGCATGTTGGTGACAAGCTAAGACAGACTAAAAAGATGAGATGGACTGTGTCGAAGTCCTAAATCGATGATGTCACTCACTTTCCCGGTGTGCCGGTTGACCAGGTGGAAGATGGTGTCGTAGCGGGGCTCCCAGCTCATGACTTTATGAAAACTTTTTCCTTGGATGCGGTACAGCATGAACTTGAGGAGATCCAATTTAATGGGCTGCTCCACAAACACGATGTAGTTCTCTGACATGACTGTAGGAAAGAAAGAAAACAATTCGGAAAAAGTACATGTTGTGTATTTTAAAACCACCACGTGCCCCAAGAAAATCTGTTTAGCTTAATGCTAAGAAACAATGTGAAAAGCCATAGATGAGTGCAAAAATTAGCATCCTGTTCTAACCCTTGAGGCAACGGATATTTGAACACATTTTATGTCCACCTATGTGTGTTTTATACTGCCCCCAGATGGCCAAGGCATGCACATCAGAAGGAACGGCACAATGGCCATTGATTTGAAACAAAAAAACTATGGCAGAAACCGTTAAATTCTTGACATTCTGTTTATGTCATGGCTGTGTTTTACGATAATGCTGTAAGTTCTATGATTCTTGTTAAAAAAAAAAAAAAAAGAATTATCACATGATAAAGGCTTGAGTTCTGGGCTATGTGTTCACTGCTAAGCCTCAATACAATTATGACTCCGTACAGTTAATGCATTACAAAAAACTTGTGGAGGGCTAAATTTAAAAGGACTTTACAAGAATAATTCCACTTGATGTAAAGTTGGCCGCTGTGGAGTCGGCACCTCGAGACTGCCCTTCTAAAATGTGTCCGTGTCCAACAACCCCCTCTCTACTCATAGTTACGACGTGATTGGCGGGGTGTTCTTAAAGATAGTATATTTACAGTATGACACTTTATCTGAGATAGTAAAATGAATTTATTCAATGAATTGATTCTTACAATGATTCTGATGTATGAAAGAAATAGGATGACATCCACCACACCCGTCTGCGGAGCTCGAAATCATGATCTGTCTGCCTCCATCTCGATCAAATCCATCGCATTAAACCGCCTGCGCCACAACTTAGACCTGCTTTTAGCTGCTCTAAATTTTACTCTTCCCTCTATCATCAAATTGTCAGATGCACCAGGGGCGTGGAATAGAAAATGTATTCAGTCTGCCTCAAAGCCCACTGAGGCACAAAGCACAGCACATACATTGTCTTTCCAATATTTTAAAATATGAAAAAAATGTAAGGTGACATACCTGGAACAATTTGGGTTTGGCTTTAAATGTCCCAAAAATAAGAACAATGAACAATTTATTTCTGTCCTATCCCTTTGTCTTAGAGGAACACATTCCACAGTCCGCACCCTGACTTCTTTGGCAAAACAATACAAAGCGATATTATGTGACACAATCAAGGGAATTGGAAGCCGAAAATATGTGCTTGCGTACAAACAAGTGAATGTGGAAATAAACAGCTGCTCTGCTTCTACTGCTAATCTACCAAGTGGGCGCCTTGAACCCCTTTGCAATGCTTTGCTCTTGGCAAAAAAATGTCTCAGTGCCATCCAGGAATAGCACGGAGGTCTACACAAAATTGTATTGTTTATGTAGAGAAGCAACCACGGAAGGAGGGCTATCAGGTCACATGACATATCAAAACACACACAAGCTGCTCTTGCTCGTCCCGACTTGCTTATTTTTGACTTTTTCAATATTTGTTCGGAGTTTTGGAGGCGAACAACTATTGGGAATTGGGAGGAAGAGAGACAATCAAACGCGCACAGCTGGTGAGAACTGAACACCATACAAAGGCACTGTGACTGACAAAGGGAAGCAGGGTAAGACTAGAATTTGAATGAGCAATTAATAAGAGTCTGGAAAAAAAGTCAAGTGTAGGCTCAAGCCTGTCAAAGCAGGCAGCCGCCAAAGCTCTTCCCATAGAATGCATTCGTTCGACTTATCCCTTTGGCGACGTGCTGCGTCTCACCGAAGCTGTGATAGTAGGAGGGTTTTCTGGGTTCGCTCGCTCGGATGGAGCAGAGGACTTTGGCTCCGTACAGATCTGCGCAGTCCTCGCTCACCCCCGTCTCCTCGGGTGGGGGCACGCGGATGATGTTGTAGAAGAAACCTGAGGAGGTACACAAACACATCAGCGTGTACGCGCGCCTCGGTGGCGTACCGTAGGTGTAATAACAATGCGTATAGAAATAGAGGAGGCAGGGAATTGAGAACATGAAATTGGATTGAACACAAGCAAACATAATAAACGCGTAAATAAGTAATATTATGAATAATTAATATTCTCATTAAATACAGTCAATCCACAAAGGAAACTAAGATGCGTGAGCAGGCACTCGTCGGCCACTTTATTTGGTATATCTGCACAGTGTAATGAGATTCAGCACAAAAGAAGCATTAAAAAATCATGATGCTCGGTTTCAGTTGAAACTGTCTCAGGGATATTTAGGGCAGCCTAGTGGTGAGCACATTTGCTTCACAGTTCTTAGATTCCTGCTTTGAATCTTTTCCTGTTTGGAATTTGCACATTCTCTCTCATTTACTCTAAAAGAAGAATGATGCGTTTACACATATCCGACATACAAATAAATAAATAACAAGTATGCGGAACACAACCGCTCTTGACCCCAAGCGTGGATATCCGATGGTAGCTACTTGAATCAATCGGCTTTAAAGCCAAAATTCAAAAGTGTAACACCGGACCTCCACACCTCCAGGCAGGGACTTCATCCCCGAAAATAGTGCCTCATGTTTGGATTCAGGAGTCCGGCCGACACATCCCGGTTGCAATTCCAATTTCCATTTCCACGTGTGCCACATGGCCTGCAAGTCATATTGTATATATATCTATATATATATAGATATATATATATAGATATATATAGATATATAGATAGATATATATTTTTTTATTTTATTTTATTTTATTGTATTTTTTGTCAAATTTGTCCTAATTAGTATTTTGAATTAATACAAACACAAGTAATTTCAATTTTTTTTCATCAGGTATCATTCTGCCGGGTATCATTTGCATCCTGGTATCGATATTTATGTCAGGCGTAGTATTTGAGTCAACAACTTCCTCTCCAAGTCATATTGTTTCTTTGGCAATCTCGCCATGTTTTTGTGGTTCAGTTAATAAATATAATACAGGAAAGTAGACCACATGTCGAGCCTCAGAACACAACACACGGGTGCAGGTTTTCGATTACAGTATGTCAGTCGATGTGCAGTGCACAATCGCTTCGTGTGCAGCAAAGATTTTTTTATTATTATTATTATTTTTTGTGAAGGTGCACTTCACTCCCATGAGGCCGAGTCACTCGGTCTGAATGTTCCGGGTGTGTTTGCGTTGTGTGAGTTGTGTTGTGTGTTACCTCCTTTCCCGTAAGAGTTGCCCATGTTGTACGTGGCCCCTTGGCGATCATAATGTGGGTGAGCCGTGGCTGCATTGATAGCAACATACTGGCTCCAGTCCACCTGAAATGGTGCAAATGTATTTGATGTCACCTCCAGGAGAACACCAAGGAGAGGCCGTCTTGTCTCGCTACCTTTTCTTTCGTTTCCAGAGTTTGAGGATCAATTCTCCTCATGTAGTTGGTTTCTGTGCTGACGAAATAGTCTCCCTTGTACTTGACAAAATGCACATTTGCATTGTCAGTGGCCTCTGTTCGTCGTAGAAAAATGACATAACAGCAGTGTATGGAAAAGTGAAGGATGATTTGGACTCGCAAGCGCAAGGCGATTTTGAGACTTGTATTTTGCCTGCTGAATAGATGACTGAAGGGAATAGCAGCCCTTCAACACAAACAACTTCAAAAAGCTCCTGGGGAATTTTGGGCAAACGTCAGAAATCAGCCTCTTTGTTTGAATGCATTTGGAGGGGTGTGTATCTACGCTGCACATTCTAATCCCGATCAAACCATGGAGAAAAATGCAAGAAATGTGTAATTCCCTTAAAAAGTTGAGTGGGGAAGAAAAAAAAAAAGAATAATAGGCTGTTGAAAAAAATATTCCTTTCCAACTCAAACATCTGCTGTTTAAACTGAAAGCAAATGTGCGGTGCTCCCAACGCGGTCGCGTGTGCGAGATGAAAGCCGTCGTCAGGGATTTTGAAGCTTTATTCTCTTTTTTTAAACACACTGATATTCTGAATAGAGCTTTATAGTAGCATCAACAATGTGGCTTCCGAAAGAATTAGAAGAATTTGGATCACCCCCTCAAAATATGTGTACAGTAATGGAACAGGCTTTTAAAATTTACCTCCGCCAAAGATGTTATGGATTATACAGATGATTGAGATTGTTATGCAATGCTTGGCTGCGGTTGGTGATTTCGTTTTGTTAAGCAAGGTCAAGTTCAAAGACTGATCTGTGCATCGTGGCTAATTGAAATCAATGGTGCATTGTTAAATGTATCGCACTTTATTTGTATTAAATCAGATTTTTTTATTTTATTTATTTTACATATGAGAATTTTAATGCACAATTTAGATCTACGCTAATAACAGAATAGAAAAATTGGGGCTTTTTCATATGAATAGAAATTCTGATTCATGTTTTTTGACAAAAAAGTCATACTGTAATTGATTCACATTGTAGATAAAAATTGCCATCTTACAAAAATATTTTTATATATAAGATATGTATGTATATATTTTTTTAAGATGGGGAAATAGTCCTGCCCTTTTTGTTAATTTTTGCAAATACATTCAACATAACCAACTCCCAAACAGATTTTTTTTTCCGCCCCCCTCTGTTTTACTTTGCCTGTATTTCTGCTCCAATGATAACAATCATGCATTCTTCAATGGCAGGGATACATTAGGATGCACGAAAGGGACCTCCACTTTCGCGAGCATCTACTCAGCATTTGAATGGCACATACTTGGGATCTGGAAACGTGAGAAGAATCGCGCAAAGATGTTCTTGCAGGGATCCGGCATGGCCAGCGTTCCAAATTCTGACACCACGATGCGGTTCATCTCAGAGTTGCGCGTGTACGAGTCACTTCTCAGGAAGCGGCTGCTGTACGTCACATTGCCCTCACTGATGTGAAATCTGTGCATCATGGCCATGCCGTCAAACCAGTGGGTGTATCTGGGCGTGGGGGGTTGGGGGTGGGGGGTTAGTTTGAGAAAAATCTTAACATTTGCCAAGAGAGGCATGCTGCTTTTACTTTGGATGACCTGTCCTTTTTTATGATTAGCATCAAGTAGTGCAGTGTGCTGTACTGTATACCTGTCTTGGCCAAATTCAAACTTCCCTGGGCCATTCCTCAAGAAGCTCCCGTTGATCCATGTAGGGACAGTTCCCTTGATGGTGGTGGGAATGGGATCAGGGCTTTCCTCGACAGAGTTCACCAGCGGGGCCACACTCTCCAAGCCTTTGGCCTGGGGGCATCTCTGCCTGCTGGACACTGGAAGAAAATTGTCATCATAATCACCATATTCATATTCGTCATCATCATGATAAAAAAATGGGTGAAAAAAAAATACAGAAAAAGACAAGAATGGCAGCATGTCTTTGCTTATGTAAAACGTTTATTTTTTTAAATAAAAGATAATGCAGCATGCCAGCACTTGTGGAATTGTTCGAATGCTAACGATAGTAGAACACCAGTGACTGCTAATCGGTCAACACTCTCGGTGAACTGTCCGATCAAAAAAGTGCTTACATTAGCAAACCATTATCTATTTTGTGCTTTGTGAGATTTTGAAATACCTTCCGCCACTGGCACACGGTGGCCGGGGTGGCGCATGGTGAATGACACTTGCTCTATCTGCCGCCTTATCTGCCATCCAATAAGCAATTCGTATTCATTGCCTGCTATCACCACACACAGTATCCCCATAGCTGCTTTGGATTCACAAAAGCAAATCATTGCTGCGGTTCAATAGTGCGCCATCATGCTAAACTCAGGTTTCACTTTTTTTTTAAACGATGCTAAGCATTGGCATAAAGGGCAACAAAAAAAGGTTGTTCCTGCGAAGCTAATAACACGGACAATTAAAACAAAAGCACATGCAAGGGAGAGATAAGTGCTGCAGGCTCGTAGAATGTCAACAACGTGAGGTTCAGTGGCAATTACTGCAGCATGCTTCGGGGATGAAGAGGTAGCCGAAGTATTTGCCTGATCAAAATTCCCCCAGCCATTTAAAAAATAATAATAAATGAGACCAAAATAAGTCATTTTAAAATGTTTTCCTCATTACTAAAAAGCTCCGTGGAGCAAAAAATGAATATAAATTAAAAACTGAGCCGATTTGGTTGCACAAGTGTGCACACCCTTTTATAACTGGGGGTAGGGCTATGATCAGAATCAACTAATCACATTCAAACTCATGTGAATGGGAGTCAGCACACACCTGCCACCGTTGAACGTGCCTCTGATTAACCACAAATAAAGTTCAGTTGTTCTAGTAGGCTTTTATTGACATTTATGTACAAGCGCAGCATCAGAGGGATGCCATTGTTCAAAGGTGTTAATAGGGAGAAGGGTACTAGGATCTTTTTCTTTTCCCCCAAGGCATTTACATATGCCGTGAAATTTATGATGACCGTGAAGAAAATATGGCACGATGTCAGTGACATTTCCAAAAACTGAACATCCCTCCAAAATTGATGAAAAGATCACATTTTGGGGAAGCTGCAAAAAGGTGGACAGCAAATTTAAGGAGCCGCGGCAACGACACTCTGTGTAGCATGTGACAACAATCTCCATTCTTCCTGTGTGTGTTTGGACCATCTGTCACATTTATGGCGGAAACAGTTTTGAAACTGTTGGTCTCATGTTTCATGTCACAAACACTTGGCGTATGAACAGGGGTGTGCATACGTGATACATATGTTCGATTTTGGAGAAGACTGCTCTATAGCATACGTTCGTAAATACCAGTATTCCGACATTTGCCCTATTGGATGGACGCAAACCGAAACATTCAAGTGTCTCCTTTAACTTATTGCATGCCAAGGACGTCGCCCCCCCCAGAATTCACCCATTTTATCCAAGGTACGTAATTTTTTCACGTGGTAGGGTACAGAAGGGTTTGAAAACAGCTGGCACTGAAAGATTGTAACAATAGATTACACCATTTCATCCCGCCGAGGGTATTCAGGCTGCGATTCAGTGCTCCATAAAGTCAATGCGCTTCCTGGAATTTGATGTTTTGTGTACATGTTCATAAAATTCCAAGCGCGCCCTATGACCAGTGCTATTGTTATTCCAATTAATCCTAAATGCCAACCAAATACTTTGAAGCCCCCCTTCCCCCTTTTTTTTTTTGTCCAAATGAAGCTAGAAATGAATTCATATGGCTTCAAGAAAAATGCTTGCCAATTCCATCTTGCTGATATACGGCGCGATGTCGTCTACTCACTTGGCTGTGGCTCTGTGGTCTCGGACATGCTTGGCCTGTTGCTGTGCAAATCAAATGAGACTTCACGCTGCACTTTTATTACAGACACTCTGAAGAGGAGAGCCTTTGGACTCTGGGATGGGTGCCAAGTTCAGGAGGTGATCGCTCGACATTAAAAAAAAAAAAAGAAAAAGGTACATCAGTCACGTTATCAAACAGCTGCTCGTAAAAATGTCTCAACACTCTTCCTACTGTTTCTTTTGTATGGATAAAAATGTCAAGTTCCACCTGACTCTTTAGTGCCTCAAAATGTTGTGGAAGGTCTTGCTGGTGGAATGGAAGCTTTGATTTCCGCATTTTAGTGGAACAAGTAATTGTGCGAATAATTAGTGTCGACTTAAAAGTGCCATGTCTGTACATAGTGTACATTCTTTGTGTGATGTACAACCTCGAAGATCATGTTGTGAGTTGTGCATCGCATTTTTTCTGTGTGGATCTTGCCTGCAGCTCTCACGTCAGAATGCAGAATTAATGCACGTTTGTTTTTGCGGTTTTTGTTTACTTTTTGTTTTTGCGCTGTTCACACCAACTGACGTTTTCATTTTAATGAGCAATCTGGTTATGTTTACATATTCTTTCAAAAGGGGCGGGACATGGACCAAATCTTAATGACCTGGGTTATACTCGATCTGCGCCTCGGAGCCTCTTGGAAAGAAAATATTTTTGTTGGATCTTCCTTGATGGAGTACAACATACAAACGAACAAAAAACGCAGCGAGGTTCATTTATATTAAATGTAGCTTCACATCCCGCCGCATGAGCCGTACGCCGACTCCAAATAAATATTAAGTCGCCATAACAGACAGCCTGCGTGCAGCCGTGTTTCCCGTTCTCCCTCTTGACGCGAAGGGAGTGGAAACGCGGCAAGTCGGAACAAGACCTGCAGGAAGACCAGTCGGGGCACGAGGCCCTTCTGAAGATTTAATTAACTGACTGGTTCCTTGCTGCGTGTACTTTCAAGGCGTGAAATGCCAGCAAATGTTGAGCCCCAATTAAATCACAAAAGGGACGAGCCGATCCGATGCACAGCCGGTGACAGGAGGAGCCTATAAGTTGTCGGTTTCGGTAGCATAGCACTTTTATGATTCGTTATTAAGCCTCGAGTCAAGTATTAGGAACACCTCAGGGTAGTTGTCGCTGTCCACAGCAAAAACAAAAATGAAGCTCTTGCTATATTGCAATAACACTCAATTAAGAGCAGACGACTGCCAGGGTGAAAGTGTGAACAAAAAAAAATCAAAAAAGAAAGCGCCGTGTTTGTGTTTGTTTGCCCGACCTCAATGTGGCAACAAGTTGTTTCTGCAACCGACAAGAATGAGGCAGTCATGGCAATGAATGGACTTGATGTTGCCAAGAATCTTTTAACTCCTTTCGCAACATCAAACCCCGGCCTTAACTGATGCTGGGAAAACCGTTGCGAGCAGGAGGGCATCCCACACCTTAATCAAAACTCTGGCGCTTTGGAAGAAGAACAATGTCAAAAGTCAGAGCGGAAAAAGAGGCATGGGTCGAAGTGGTTCTGGTCCCGAGGAATTTATTTTCCAAGGCAGAAGAACAAATTGTTGTGCTTCTCCTGGGAGAGACTGAAGCACAACATGCAAAAAAATAAAAATAAAAATAAATCCTGTGCATAAACAAAACAATGTCGTTTGGGACACCGTCTTTTTTCTGATTCGTTAATCCCGGATGGGCTCATTTCTAATTGTGTCAAGGCAGCGACCATATTTGGCCAATATGCCTTATACTTGTTCCTTATTGGGGTTATACATCTTGACTAATTGTCAGGCTGTGTGTAGCGCATGCACCTATTTTTACTGGTGCCCAGTCTTCTTGACATTTGCAATTTATTTTTTTTTGTGTCTTGTGTTTCTCTTAATAGGGCCCCACTTGGCTTCATTGAAGGTACTTCTTTAGCTTCAACTGAGATTTGCATCCAGAGCCTCTCCTGCTCCAAATGGTGCCACAAAATGTCAGTGTTCATAGTTGTGCGTTTATATGCGCCCTGCGATTGGCTGGTGACCAAATCTGGGTGGACCCTGCCTCTTGCCCAAAGTCAGTTTGGATAGCCTCCATACTTTCCTGCCGCCCACCCGTCCTCACTGCCAGCCTGTCAAAGATAAGAGGTTGGAATCTATTGCACTGTTTCCTAACCCAAGTCTTTGCCCGAGTATTAAAAACGTACATACTGATGATCTTGTTTCAATAGATTCATAAATTGACCGACTCCAGGGGTGTCAAACTCATTTTTGTCGCAGGCCACATTGTAGTGACGGTTTCCCTTGGAAGGCTGTTATGACTGTGAACTTTGTCAAACCATATAAATGTTTAAGCACGTCCACATATTACATACACAGCGAGCTACAAATAGATGGACAACTCGTTTTGACATCAGAAGTCAAGAGTACTGGATTGTTTAAACATTGCAATTATTACATCATATATGAAAATGTGAAATGTTGGTTCAGACTTTAGCAAGCACCATGGAAGTTGACATGCTTGAATTTCTTACGTGGGCCACATAAAATGATGTGGTGGGCCAAGATTTGGCCCCTGGGCCTTGACTTT
>CAAKHF010006119.1:0-12259 GCA_901007745.1 Hippocampus kuda | reverse complement strand
ATTAGTGTGGCGATTAACTCCTTCTCCCACTCTTCCTCCTGTCATTCAGTCCCATTTCCTCCCACGGCGGCAAGGGAGGGGACCCCTTGAACAGTGTGTGAGAATTCCCTGACACAACATCCATCCAAGTGTGCATGTGTGTGCCGAATGTAAATGGGCACGTCATCTTCACCCAACATTTTGTCGCATCTTCAATATATCCTCCTACTCTGGAATCTTGTAACATTGTTGAGGTGAGAGCTGTCAAGGTCTTCCACATTAGACCCATGTAAGCATGCCAGAGCTCTGGGAACACGACAGGGCCGTCCTCAAACTCCTCTAGAAGGAAACCATTGTCCAAAATACTGGATGCTGGTACAACAGATAATCTGGGAAACTGAAACAGACCGAGAGATACATTGTGTCATAGCTAGGCTTTTATCCAGACTTCAATTTGTCCCTACAAGACTCTTTTGATCTGGGACACACGGCAAGCATACAAACTGCATCCAATTCCGGTTTTGGAAAGCTTTATCAGTGGGCAAGTGGAAATGATGCACCCTCAATGGTGTCTTCAGCAGAGAGGCTTTTATGTGAGTCCCCGCTTATATTGCATCACTAGTTAGTAGCCAGCAGAGAAGTCTTACTTCACACAGGTGCATGGGCACAGGTACAAGACCAAATCAAACTAATCTCAGTGGAGAACTCGCAGGATCAAAGAGAAGACGAGACTGAGATTTGTTATGAGCATGTCTGCTGAAGCTGCCTCCTTCATGGCTAATTGTATTCCGTAGTGTCAGCCATTGTCACCATGTTACAGATAATCCCTTTGTTCCTTGATATTGTTCTCTTGTGCAAAAAAAAAATACATCAATGTTTGCATGTAATAGGGGAAATAATGTATGGTGCACAGTTAATATACTGTATTAATTGCTGGATGGAGCCTGTATGTATGCATTCTCACCACAATTAATCCATTCACTACTGTGAGTGGTTGTACTAGTCAACTGGAATTCCTCTACTCACAGCCATCAATGTATGTATTCGGCAAGTCCAGACTTCGGTATGGCAGGTGGGGGAGAGGAATGCCAACACGCCAAGTTGACGCACCTGGCACTTGAACAGGGAAGAGCATGTCCTGTATATGTATGCTCAGAACAGTGTATGTGTCACAGGAGGTAGCAGAATGGGCGCGCTGCGAGTGCCAGGAAAGGTGATGCAGTTCACGGGGTGAGAGAGGAATGACATGCAGTGAGTCAGCGTCACACACAGCGCAAAGAAATGATCATTTTGTCATCAAAAGAAATTCTCGGGTTTTTTTTTTTTTGGTTGAGAGTTTGAGGTGTCACAAAAGCAAAACATTGGTGACAATATCGCTGTTGTGCTTGACAAGTCCAGCACAACTGCTACGGTCTTTGGTCAGAAACCTGCACAATTGGAGAAACCAACCCATGCACCGGTGCTGACGACTAGAGAATGGAAAAGGCATGTCGTTCGAGCCAAAGAAGAGAAATTACGCTTTCTTTTCCTAAGTATGATGCTTATGTTGTCAAAAAGCACAATCGTCTTTCAAAGATCAGTCCAATTGCTGTAGAACGGCTGGCACTTGATGACTTTGCATTTGGACACCCGGCAGAGGTCACGGATCCTCTCAGCGACTGTCTCTTTGGAATGCGTCTCAGAGAGTGTGCCGACCCTACCTTTCATACGCACGCCCAGGCTCAGGCGGCCGTGAACAAAGCCCTTGATAGATAGACATGCTTACACATTCGTATGCAAACCACCGCCACAATAAAGCCAATTTCAAACTTGACTTCACATCAAGGCTGATGCCGATGTGTTTGACAGCAGGTCGACATCCATGGAAGACAGGCTCTCCTTTTTTCAGAGCAGCGATCAACCTTGGTCGCAACAGCATTTGCCCTTTTTTGGGGATTTTGCAGACCTTCCGGTAATATAAGGCCCCCTTATGAAGTTTCTTTTGGGAAAGGTGATCCTCACAGCAGGATGTATGTCTCTTGTCCCTATTTCTCTCCACTGCTGTTATAAATTGCTCACAATCACATGGCAGGGCACCTTTCTCTTCCCAAGTGTGGAAATTACAGCTGCCCCCTCTTGTCTCTCTTACTCTGGCATCGCTCATCTATTATTTAGTTTTTAATTTGGCTATTTGAGGTTCACTTTCTCGTCGGGTGACAAGTAAGCCTCTGCTAAACAGGTACCTTATCCATTACACTAAATCGAGCACGGAGCAGAGAGCATGCAGTAATTGACCATTAGAGGAGTTATTGATATCGCCGCCATCGGCTTTCGTCATTATCCCTCTAATTCACATGTAATTTTATCGCATCGTTTTGGAGGCTTTCTCAACTTGGCCGATGCGCATCCTTTGAAACCCGTCTAGGTTAAGCCAGTTTACATAACAACCCATTCATCATGTTATGAAAGGCAGTAGTTGCTCCGGGTAAGGCCAAGTCTTCATCTGGGTCATTTTGTTCAAAGGCTCTTGCGATTCGGACAAAAGTTTCCAAATTGCAGTCAGCTTTTACATCCCATTTCTGGCCATCGTTACACCGAGACAGGCCGGTCTGCCTGTGCCTCCAACTCCTGTAATCATATGCAATTGTAGTCAAGTGAAAAGAAACCCAGGGCTCAATAGCGAGATCTATGGCTCATTGTATCCTAAGTGTCACATGAGTTAAGGATCAATACCACTCAATACGCTATTAATAGGCAAGTACAGCGCCCGTTCAAGGCTGAAGCAGCAAGCGGCCTGTCCTCGGGACTGGGCTTTGAAAAGAGGAGGGTGCGCTGCAAATTAATCGTTGTCTTCTCTGTTAACAGCGAAAGCCTCTCCCTTCTCACCGTTCCCCTTCCATGTTGACCTTGGTGCTTCTCCCCACTCGTCAGGGGCCCGTCTCGGATGGGATAGTTTGCGGGCCCCTCCTCCCAGATTGGCCAGAGCACATGTAGCTGGCACCGTCTACGGAGGAGTTTGGAAACGAGGTCAAACCGCAGCTCTACTCTCACCTCAGCTGATTTGCGTGGACGATAACCCAAATCTCCTGCATGTAGCGCCGCGTACGCATCTTAATCTTTCAAATTGAAATGAATACAATGCAAAAGCCTCTTGGCATTTCGATGGGATGAAAACGAGCCGTACGTGATTATTGAAAAGGCACTCGGGTAAGCACAAGTGCATGTTCATCTAAGTGTGAGTGATCCGCCTAACAGATCAGTTTGTGTTTATCTGCAGGAGACAGTCGCCAAAATCAGACTGCAGGCGCGCAGACACCTGCATACTCTTAAACAATTATTGCTATTGATCTGCAGTCTTTAATTTCCTCTCAACTCGAACCGGATGTAGGCCCAGGCCTTCCACTATTTACCATTTGTCATTTTCTTTCTTCAGAGAAGACCTAATGATGAATTCCTTTGCCTTTGGTACAGTTTCATATTTGGTTCAAGGCCAATTTTGGATTTTGGCTTTCACACATCACAACAAGATCACAATTCATGACATCACAATTTGAAATAAGGCACTCCAGATCTGATGAAAGTGAAGATGCTCTTCTATAATTTAAGATGTTCCACAAACATGACATTTAAAAACCTTTTGGAAATGCACTCAATCTGCAATGCAGCTCAATTTTCATTGCAAGTTTAACCAGCATTTAATCCTTGGATGAAAACCCAAATTCTGAGTTTCCTCCCTAGTCACACGTTGCGACAGCTTTATTGCAGTACCTCCCAATCATGCTTGTTTTCTCCCTTTGCAGTTTTCTTGAGTAACCTAAAATATTGACACTTAAATTACTGGCTCAGTGAGGACTATTGGTGTTTAAAAAGTTACAGTTGCCTTTGGAGTAGGGTTTGGTGCGAAACAGGGATATGTAAGCGCTGTTGAAGCATTGTCTGAATGTAAAAAAAGGAAAGTCACAAACTTTGTAATTCATCTCGTTACATCCGTCAGAAGTCAAAACATCACGCAACACCAATAATCCCGTTCCAGCCATTAGTACCAATGCTATAAACTAAAGTCTCACCAGATGCACATCCTTGTAGTATATGGCCACATTGAGACCATGATCCATTCCTCTCCTTCTTTACGTCACGTTCCGATAAAAAGATGTCTTTGTCCAAATAATCTAATTTCAGGACACTTGGGGGGTTTTTTTGTTTGTTTTTTTTTAACATGTTTTGAAGCACCATCTAATACAAACTGAAGCTTCCTGGTTCTTGATGTCACAAGTGAAGGCAGCAAGACCCACAGAACTAGCAACATATGAAGATGCGGTGAAGCTCTGGAAGTAGGAGCACCCACAATTTAGTTTGACTGATTGATTTATTGAACACATTATATAAACACATGACAAGATGACAATAAAAGGGAGAAGAAAAAAAGAAAATGACCAGTAGATGGCAAAATTCAACATGGATTAAATGTGGATTAAAAGTCATAAGAAAGAATCCCCAAACCCGATCTCGTCCTGTCAGCTTGTTCTCTCTTGATCTCTCATATCAAATCAATACAAACCACAAACTAAAAAGGATACCAAGGTAAAAAACAAACAAACAAACAAACAAACAAACAAAAAAACAAAAACAAATGGAAAGCACGCTTCTCCTCGCACAAGCAGGACTGATGCATGTAAACTATTTCAAATATACAAGCTATTACCCCACATCGCCACACAAGAAGTCAGGTAATAATGAACAGTAGACAGCAATGCTTACAATGATTCCTTTTTTTTCCGGAGCTCATTGGTTTTGTAAATGATACTTACAGTTTTGGATATTTTACTTTTAACATTTTCTATGTGAGCTTTCCAACATAGGTTTGCATCAGTTACAACGCCGAGAAATGTAATTTCATGAAGCAATAGAATTTTTTTGTCAACATATTTTTTCCTATCCTAGTAGCAATTTCTCCCATGAGTTCCATTACTGCCATGGAGGAGGATCTTTTTTCTCAGAAACGAGAAACGGGGTTGTTGCTGAAAAGATTGTGCTTCTCGAGAAAGTTGTCAGTTCTTTGTGGGAATAGTTTTTTTTCTGGAATTTTTCAGAACTGTGGCAGTATTCGTATTGTTCTGTAATTTAGAAATAGATCTTTTACATTTTGAAATAACTACTTGCTATTTTCATTTTTGGTTTGTCCATGATCTCCCGTTTTCAGGAACCCGTTGACAAAAAGGATTTGCGTCCATATACAATGTTGCAAATGATGTTGATTATGGAAATAATATTGTGTTTTAGAAAGCTGATCTGTTGTGGTCCGTCATACAAGCAAAATGAGAAACACTCTGTTGTTGTCGAATAACTTGTGGCCAGGAGTATTTGTGCGGCTTGGGGACGAGTGTTTAGGGAGGCAAGGCGCTCGCTCATAAGAAGGATAGTCTTCAATTTTTTTCCTCCGTTTCTGTCACAACCTTGAGCTCAGCCAGTAGGGGAGGCGGTCAGTGTCACATGACGGCCCCTCGGTAGCTGAGCACCTCCCCACTTTTGCGGGATGGGGGGCTGTGACATTCGTCTTTGTCATGGTGCGGCGTGCCACCCATTCGTCAGGCCTGCCAGCATTGGCATCCCACTTCTATGCGGGCACGTCTGAGCCTGACTGCATCCCAGATACACACAGACACTCTGATGGAATCATTTATTCGGCCTTTCATTACCTAGGAGGTTGAATCTCAATGCGGTACAAGCCACAGCAATCCGCAATTTTGCTGTTGCCCTCTAGGGCCCCAGATATCACCGATAGGCGCTCAAAGAAGCTCCGGACTGGGTCTCATTTAACATCAACTGGATTACCAAAGTAAATGAGAGCACATAGTCCACTTTTGCTTCCCCTCTTCTGCACGCCATCACAACCAGTTTCTCCAGATTGACTCAAATGTTATCTGACCATGCGCTCAAAGGTGAAGGCCAACCTTCTTTTCATCTTACTCCAAGGAGCCTATCTGAACAGCTCCTATGGATTTCAAGCAACTCCGAA
Organism: Hippocampus kuda; assembly: GCA_901007745.1. Taxonomy (NCBI): domain Eukaryota; kingdom Metazoa; phylum Chordata; class Actinopteri; order Syngnathiformes; family Syngnathidae; genus Hippocampus; species Hippocampus kuda. The sequence goes on along the minus strand of CAAKHF010006119.1, from coordinate 6,285 downwards.
TCTGTTACTTTGTGCATGACTGCCAGTGGATCCGAAAGCAATCGGGGGAAACCAAGCAGTGGGTAATTGTGTGAGTGTGGACTTATTGTGTGTTGCCTGCAAAACTTGGCAATATTGATTGCCTGGGATGGTAAATTCAATATAGTCTAAAGAAGTTAGGACTACAAGCTAAGCAATTCAATAGCGTTCAGTGCATGCAATGTTGAGGATTTGGGCCACTGTCTGATTCGGTCCTGGAAGGACAGACAAGCCAACAAAGGCATGAAAGCTTCAGAGGGTCAACAGATTTAATTGCGTGAGTACGGCCCCACACCCCACCATATGTTTGTGCAACGAGATTTAGAGTTATTGGTGCATTTCTCCGAACAGCCGAGACGTTTACCCTCAATGAACCGTCACCTTCACTAAGCCTGTGTTCAAGGCGTGGTTTAATTTTGACAAATCCACCCCACGCGTTCACGAGGTTTGCCCTTAATGAAGGATGCTTGACAGGCAATGGCTTGAGGCCGTTTCTATCAATAACAGTGAACACGGAAAGACATCTTCTTGTAAAATATTTAAGTTACACCTCGGGTGTAAATACTCGGCTGCCTGTCTCTTCAGAGGAAGGGGAAGCAAGGGGGATAAAGTGGTTTTCCTGCGATTACGACTCATTTGAAGAATGAAACACAATTCAAACTAATCCTGCAAGAGCATTTGTAAATCAGGCACAGCCACAATCGCACTCTGAGACTCAGGTCATCAAATTCCAACGGGCATACATTAGCCACAGATAACGGCAAAGTAATGCACAGGGGCTGAAGGAGGAATATGTTGTACACCACTCAAGAGGCCATGATTCATTTTGATTCAATTAATAGTTGGAAGAATGTTCAAGCCTGGCTATAACATTACCCGTTACAAAAGAACTCATTTGAATATCTTCTCCATTCTCTTAAGATATGAGGATGAGAAATCCCAAGTCACAGTTGAGAAGAAGAAAGGAACAAGGTCAGAATATCTCATTGTCTCAATATTTGTTTCCTGACATGTGATCCGCGACACCCAAACGCTCGCTCTCTGCATACAAAATGAGGCAAACTAGATGGCGACAGAGGCGTGCAAAGAACGCTCAAGAGCAAATTTAGTCCAGGAGGAGCCCGGCATAACACAAGCGCTGCTTGTAATCCTAACAATGTGCTGCACCGGCAAGCAGCTAATAAAATCAAGTCTGCGATTCAAATACATTCAAAGCTTTTCTTAGCTCAACTGCAGAAAATCCCATCAAGCCTCGCGTTGAGTTTCTGTCTCGTCCCGTAGTTCTTCACTTGGTCTCTCTCCCGTCACTCCCACTTGCTCCTCATCTCCCCGCGCACAATATCACTGCCAAATGTATTTGGTGCCGCCGCTGGGAGCAATTGAGCGGAAATGGGTTTGTACACATTTGGAAAACGGTGTCCGCTCTGAAAAGGCAAGGGTTCAGCACAAATATCTGGTGAAATATCTGCAGTGTGCAAACTGGCCACTGGTGGCCATTCTCAGCCGCTGTGACTGCACACTGGAAGCAGAAGCGCACCAGTGGCACTCTTGCTCTGCTCTGCAGCAAAGTGTGGATCACAAAGCTGAGGTGACTCGCGATCCGAGAGGAAGCAACTGCACAACTCGTCTCCTGCCAGCGCAAAGTTGGGAATCACGCAGCGCTATTACAAAGGGGCAGCAGCACAGCTGTGCCTGGAGTGGGGGGGAGGGGGGGTGGGGTTGGCACAACAGGACTGAGCGCCTTCCGTTTGTTGTTAGGAGATAATGTGACTTTCAGCTAAAGCCCCCTGAACCTCAAAGAGCACGCTCGTCTCCGTGATTTGAATTCATTAGCCATCAAAGATAAGTCTCCTTTTCACTGACGGAGCACTATTTGTCAGTGTCACCATTCAAAGAAGGGGGGGGGGCAACTTATTCATGCCAAACATGCCTGGAGGTGAAACTTTTTGTTGCTCTTTGAGCAGATTTTTTTTCTTTTTTTTAATTAAAGAAGATCCCCTTCTTCCCCTTGTCTCAATGATACCGCTTTCCCCTGCTTGAAGTTGTTACGATAACAGATCTTTCAATTACAGTTATATTGTGAAGACCGTCCGGCTGGCGTTCATGCTTTCTCTTCATGCAGCCACATACCTGCAAAGGGACCCACAGATTTGCGCAGAAACACCTCACACTGGCTGCAATGTGAGGGCGGGCATTTTATCTGCAAGCCGAGGGAACATGCGTCGGCTGGAAAGAGGCTGTGGGCTGCTGGCAGATAGCGCGGGGAGTGGATGAGCGCAATGGGACGGAGCTGACCCAGCTACTCTCATTCCTTACCTGCTCTGCTCCCCCCTCTTCACAATGACAGCCGCGCAGATTGAGGGCTAAGATTAGCCGCCACTTTCTCACAGAAGGCCAGGGAGATACAGTATTGAGAATGAATGGCCTCGTCATGTTGTCAATGCTGTAACCTTGGCAACAGACGGAGTCCTATTTTTGTCCCCCCACGAGCCATCGTGATGGCTGGCAAGAAAGACCAAGCCGATCCTTTGGGCTTGTGGCCGCTATTGTTCCCACTCATCACGCAGCGTGTCACACAAGCCTGCCCGGTGTCTTCCATTAGCCCGCCTCCAAGTCAATCGTGAGGGGACATGCGCTCATGTTCCAGGCATGTCAGCCTGGTAGCTCAGTCAAAATGTCATTGGAAAGCAACATTCATTTAATAAGCATCATTCAAATGATCGCAGCACAGCTCGATTGCTCCAGACATTCAAGACAGCTCTTGCTAACGGTTCAAAACAAAGATACATCTCAGTCAAACACAAATTGCATGAAGTTTAAAAAAAGCTCGACTGAATTGATATGCTAGTCATGCGTCACCTCAAACACAGATGAGCTGTCAACGCAATACGTTGTTACAGGCAACACGCTCAAGACGCACAATGTGAAACGGTCTCGAAACAATTAGATACAGCGGAAGAAAAAATATCTACATAACTCCCTCCCTGTTCAAAAGACAGGCTCTGGTGATGTGAAAAAAAATGAGGCCAAGGCAAATCATGTCAAAATATTTCGACCACTAATGTGACATGACTCCATATGAAAAAAAATGCAACCTTTTCAAGAGGGCAAGTGAAAATGAACAAATGTCTTATGACTGGGGATGTGGCCCTGTTCAGGATTTCCCGATCCAAATAAAACCCACGTTAATTGTAACTCTGCTGAAGCAAAATCAATTTCAGCTCGTCCACTTTTCCTGATACTTTTGTCGTCACGGGTGATAGGGTCTTCAGAAAACTATCAAGGCATTAGGGGTTATGCTGTTCAAAGGAGTCACTCAGCATCGGGGTACAAAAGAATTTCCAAGGTAGCAAATATACTCCGGTGGAACAAAGTGAAGACATTCATCATCAAGTGGAGGAAATACAGCACAGCAGTGACAGTACAAACAACTAGACTTTACCACAAAAATTGATGAAAAGACGAAAAGAAAACTGGTCAGGAGGGCTGCCAAAAGGCTGACAGCAACAACGGAGGAGCCGCGGGAATTTATAGTTAGTACTGGCTGTTTAGTACATGACACAACAATCGCCTGTCTTATTCATCTGTCTGCCCAGGATAGGGTGGCAAGATGAGAAGAAGCCTTATCTTAAAAAAAAAAAAAAAAAAAACACCCTAGAAATCTCCCCAGCGCATCTGAGAAAGATTCAAGAGCACTGAATAAAAGGTATGATGTCAAGTGTGAGGCAGCTTGGTGGTCCAGTGGTTAGCATGCCGACCTCACAGTGCAGAGGTTGTGGGTTGGATGTTCTTGTGTGGAGTTTGCATGTTCTACCCGTGCTTGCGTGGGTTTTCTCCAGGTACTCCGGTTTCCTCCCACATTCCAAAAACATGCATGGCAGGCTGATTGAACACTCCAAATTGTCCCGAGGTGTGAGTGTGAGCGCGGATGGTTGTTCTTCTATGTGTGCCCTGCGATTGGCTGGCAACCAATTCAGGGTGTCCCCCGCCTACTGCCCGAAGACAGCTGGGATGGGCTCCAGCAACCCCCGCGACCCAAGTGAGGATAAAAGCGGTTCGGAAAATGAATGAATCAATGCTTGGTGCATTCACGGCAATGCTTGAAATATGTCACGTGGCCGACGAGATACAAGTTGTGAGTGTGTGAATACACCTCGAGGTGGATTACACCTCGAGGTGTCTTTTTTTTACACCAGGGGTCTTGTTTTTTTTTTTTGGGTGTGTGTGTGTGTGTGTGTAGCGGGGTTGGGGGGGGGGAATTTCTTTGTTCAACAATTGTCTAATTGTAATCTTCCCTGGCACTAATAGAATTGTAATTTGAAAGGGAGTCCCACATCATGGCAATTTAAGTGCTACTTCAAATAGGATAATAATAGTGTCGCTGCTAATATGAATAATCTCCATGAAGGTGCTTTAAAAAGACTTTTGAAGTGATTGACTCAGCTTCCGATATAAGTCAGACCGGAACAACCCAAACATGGCAGGCTGGGCAAGCCGTTCTTGTCAACGGCAAACAGGCGCAATCAATTTCACTGGCATGAAATAATTCCTAATTTACTTTTCGGCTGTGATTATTTTCCAACTAGACTGAAGTGAAAGTGCTGCATTAAAATCTAATCTTCAAACAGCAAGCTGGCTTCTAGCGTGTAGCCACAGGCTATTCATCACTGCCATTAGCCCACCACCACTTTTTTTTTCCTCCATCTCCACCTCCTCATCCTTGTCCTCAATGCTGCTGGCCAGATCTCCTTCTCCTTCCTCCATGTGAGTGAGCTCACCTTTCTGGCTCCATCCCGACACCCTCCTTTGATTTACAGCTTCTCATTGCTTGCCAGTTTCCTCCCAGCTTTCCCCTGACTCATTGGTTACTTGCCTCCACTCCTTCCCCTTTGAGCCAGCATCAACTAAGCAGGCATTTTCCAGCTCGGCCCCAAAGCACACTTTGCTACCGTGATTCACCTTCATGCATATGAGGGCTAAGCATCTTTAAACTGCCGTTATGGAAGTCATGCACCCAAGGATCATAGCATGTGCTAGTTGACAAGAAAAATGAATGATTGTTTTATTTTGTTTTCTGATGAAAAAGATCAGATCGAGCAGCATGATAATATACGTCAGCATTTTGACCACAAATTCACTGAATTCACCACCGCAGAAACAGCATGGATATGACTCAAGCTGCATGGAAGGAACTGGTGCAGATGCTGCATTTGAGAAAAAAAATTCTTACAGATGGCCTAATAGCTAAAGATAACGACATAGGCAAATATGTAGAGCACTTTTACTGCTTATTACAACTCCTTCACTGCCAATGACGCATATTTATGCCCATACATTAAATCCCAGGTACATATTTAGATACTTTTTTTTTTTCCACGTGGAAGAGGGAAAGGAGGGCTGGCAGCGAATTAGTTCATCACCAACCACTTTGGAATTAAAGACGCAAGAGAATTCAGATTTATTTAATATGAAATACTCAGACATTAGACAGAGCTCAAGAGAACTGTTGTAAGCACATGCAAAGACTGGAGTATGTAGTAATCAGTTGTGTTACATTGAAATGTTTTATACCATTTCAGTTTTCCTTGTTTTTTGGGGGGCGTGGCTAAACCGGTGGCCGTTGAGGCACTGGAACTGTGGCATGAGTCCGCCCTCTCCCACCAGATAAGAATTGGAGCGCCTTCGCTTGGCTCAGCAGTTATCCAGCACCGTTGCAGGTAACTAGCGAGCTTACACCTGGAAAATGCATGTTTGCTTGAGAGCGCAGCGTGTTCGAGCCGTGGGATGTATTCCAGCCAGCGGAGGCTTTAAGCGTTTATTTTTGGTGCATCGAACGTGTAGTAAGGCATAGGCATAACGAAAGATGCTAGATGAAGCAGCACACATTTTTCCGGGTGGTGTTTGATTGACAGTTGACGCTTGAGTGGTACATGGATGGTTCCAGCACGTTCAGCGGACATGCGCACAGAATTGAAGAGTGGAGACCAGAGCAAATTCGAAGCCTCATTTTAAATACTTGCCGCTTTTTGAATCGTTCAAATTTGTCAGGCGTATTATCAGGCTTGTTCACAGAACTCTTCTCTGTCATGTGTCAAAGTGTCAACTTACACAGACTTTAAAAGCCGCCAGTTAATGAAAGTTGTTGCTTCTACAGTGAAACTCCTCGAGAACGAAACCTGCATGGGCGAAAATACCCCATTATGTGAAAAAATATCTTCATGCATTAACACAATTCCCATTCTCCTGCCCCCCATACGACGAAACCCC